>CAIGRP010075898.1:0-30351 GCA_903798385.1 Fraxinus cuspidata | reverse complement strand
ACTTTAATGGACAATTTCCATGTAAAACAAAGCCAAACGAACACTAAACTTTGTTTTTTTTTTTTGGCAAATGAAACAAATTTTATAACCAATCGTGGAAAAAATTATCACTTTAATGGATAATTTTCATGTAAAACAAATCCAAACGAATACAAAATTTTAAAATTTTTCTGGTGAAAAATTATACCAATCAAATACACTTAATTAACAATTTCTAGGCAATTACTTTTTCTGAAATTCATTTTCTTTCCACCAATTTTCCACAATTGCAATCAAACGGACCTTAACTTTTTTGTTTGTTTGTTTGTTTGTTTGTTTTTCCATGCAATACGTTGATGACGTATTAGTGAAATTACAATAATTAAATGAAGAAATTGAACTCGAAAGTGATAGCGAAAGCCAATCTGATGAAGTAGATGAAGAAGAAGTAGATTAAGCTGAGTCGGAACATGAAAAAATTCGACCAAAGAAAAAATTGTAGTAGCTATGGGATTTCTCTTCCTCTAAACTTTGTTTTTTTTTTTTTTTGGCAATGGAAACAAATTTTATAACCAATCGTGGAAAAAATGATCACTTTAATGGATAATTTCCATGTAAAACAAAGCCAAACGAATACAAAATTTTAAAATTTTTCTGGTGAAAAATTATACCAATCAAATACACTTAATTAACAATTTCCTACAAAACAATTTCTAGGCAATTACTTTTTCTGAAATTCATTTTCTTTCCACCAATTTTCCACCCTTGGAATCAAACGGACATTAACTTTTTTGTTTGTTTGTTTGTTTTTCCATGCAATACGTTGATGACGTATTAGTGAAATTACAATAATTAAATGAAGAAATTGAACTCGAAGGTGATAGCGAAAGCCAATCTGATGAAGTAGATGAAGAAGAAGTAGATTAAGCCGAGTCGGAACACGAAAAAATTCGACCAAAGAAAAAATCGTAGTAGCTATGGGATTTCTCTTCCTACTCTCTAGGGCCTCAATAATTCAAAAATTCTTTCATTGCGTATCTTTGAATCTTGATCATTGAGGTACAACCCTTTTAAGCACCATTTGGTTTTCGTCAAGTGTTTTTTGCCTGAAATATTTGAAGGTCTTTAGGCGCATCCCCAATTCTCTCCTACAAATGAAAACATGGTAATGCATTTCTCTTCATTCTTTTGCATCTTTTTTTTTTTTTAATTGTAATTTATTTTCATTTACTTGGATTTGGTTTCTTTTGATTTCATGTGTAGTTGTTCTTCTCAAACAATTATGATTTGGTGGAACGAGAAGTGAAAGGGGAATTAAAGAACGATTTAGTCCTACGGGAGGATCATTACTTCGAAAACACTAGGTTGTTGATCAAGACAAATATTCTCACATGGTAATTTTCTCTCAGTTTCGAAGATCTCTAATTTTCTGTTTCAATAACCTATAAATAATTATTTAGCAATTCTGTTTAGTGACTGATAAAATTTGATATGCCTTTGAGGATAATTTTGAACAAGAATTTAGGTGATTGTCTTTATAGCAAGTTCATTTTTGCTACTTTTCCATTTCTCCTGGATAATCTATGTGATATCGAATTTTTGAAAATTGTCGTACAATATAAACCTTACAGGATTTAAGTTTAGTTCAACAATGAAATTTTTAATTTTATAAGTTTCATTTGTTTCCATAATGTGTAATGAGAGTGTCTTTTTGATCAAATTGTCAGGTGGATAATACGGCATACTTTATTGCTGTGTTCTATTTGTTATTTAGAATGTTAGTATCATGTATGGATCATAAGTTCGTTGAATCATTAAGGGTATTTTGAGTTATTTTGTCTGTCAAACTTATGTAAAAATAAGTTATTTTGATAGTAACTCTCTCTAGGTCAAACAAAGCAACCCCAAACATGCATTGTGTTTTTACGTTTAAGTCAATTATAGTTGAAGAGTGTGGCAGTATCTGGAATTCTTTACCAATCCGAGATGGTGAAATTATTCCAGCAATAGAATGTATTGTTGGTTATGATTTCTATTTTTCTCTTTTGAGAGGTCAACCTTTTTCTTTAAGGTTAAAGTTTTAGATGATCCTGCTATTTTTTGAGGTGTAAACGTTTCTCTTCTGTAGAGCATGTATAGCATTAGCTGACGGCCAGCAATAATTAATGTGAAACTTCAATCATTTCAGTGTGTATTTTTTCACTTTTTTCTTACTTGTTGATCTTTATGGAATTAAATAAATTTCAGGCATTGATGAATGGCTATGAAATCAAATTCACAGTCACAACTATAGCATTCCAAAGCCTTTCCAAGATCCAGTATGTATCAAGTGCAATGTTTTCCTTTCTTGTTAGAAACTTCAAGTCAAATTTGAAGTGGAATCACTGTTTGAATATGATATCACTATGCCGAGGCCGAAACAATGTGAAGAATGTAGAATCAGAGATCTAGCCTCTCTTACAAATTCAACATAATTCATTCATTTTGATGTTGTGTACTCATTTCCTAATATTGTTTTTTAATATAAGGTTGGGTCCTTGGTTTTTTTGGGGGGGTGCAAAGGGACGTCAAGAGTTTATACAATTGTTTGCTTCAGTACCTAGACCCTTTCCAATCGAGTCTTCTATATGTAGCCTCAATAATGTGAAATTTCAGCGCCGTTTTTAACTAAATGAAAAAAATTTGGGGACCCAAATGGACATTTCTAATCCAGCTTCAATGATGAACTGGTACCCTAAAGTCCTGATATTGCATTCTCGAATTACACGCTCAATTCAAGAAGCTCGTTGACGAGATGTGAATCAATAGACGAAGGCCTAATATCAACAAGTTCAACATTCAATCTCCTGTGACAAATAGATCATTTGGTGAAACTCTTTAATTTTGTTTTCCTATAAAAGTTGTCCCGGTGCTAATTAAAACCTTTGTATCTTAAAGATTGTAGATGAAACCATCTTGTATCCTTACCTACAAGCAAATCTCTAAACTCAATTACTATATGTTAATTTTTACCATTGTGTCGGACATCTTGTAATATGAATATGTCACAATCCACGCTTATGACCACTCCATAACTTAAAAGGTGTATTCGCTACAAACTTGGGAGGAAATAGATTCGATTGACGCATTGTTGTATCTAGGCATAACCCCAATTTGATATGGACCAAGATTAAAATAGAGCATAATTTTAAGAATGTCTAGGAGGATCTTTGTTTCTAGTTCATTTATGCTAGTTGTATACATATATTTACTATCTTGTGACAAAATACAAAGGTATCATCTCTTCATTGGCTGTGAGACAAAAAAATAAAGTTTCACCGGCCAATTCTAAGGTGACACATCTTCGTCTGTTACTCATATGGTAAATCTGATTATACTTATAACATTTTCTTTCTAGTTTGCGCAACACCATATTAGTGGGGCTTAGATGAGATAAATTATGCTATTCGATAAGTAATCTTTAAATACTTTTTGGGATAAGAGGTTTCAATCCATCAAATGAACTCAGCTAAATAAATTTAGGGAGATGAGAGTGCTACTTCCACTAAGAGTACTTTTGAGAAAGCAAGCTCATGCATTTACTCTTAGTCATAATAGATAAGGGTGACGAGATAGAATAAAGTTACTGTATATGATATCCACCCTTGGTAACTCGTATATACATGAGATATCTGGCAAACCCAAGATTTTCATTTCTTCGTATCAAACCCTAGAATTTCAATTCAATTTGACTTTGAAGATTGACTCTTTCGCATGTAAAGATTCTAAATTTCACAGTTCAATTGCAGAGGTCAGTCTTAATTCTCAATTTCTGACTCTTTTTCGCCTAGAGCGATTGAAATTGTGTGGAACTAGGGTGTTTAAATTGGTCTTTTTGCTTTTCTATATTGGTTGTTCTGGGTATCGTTTTGTTTAAGTTGTTTGTGGAGTTACTGCACACGGTTTCAGTTTGATTAAGTTAATTTCTTGATCTGTTTTAATTTTACTGCAATTGATTAAAAATACGATTTTTTTTTAATTTTTTTTAATATGATGCTGATATGTAGGGTATGGGTTTGGATTTTACCGTTTTTCATGTGAAAAATTATTTTTGGATTGCTGCAGGTAATTTGAAATATATCAATTTGTGGAGAAAACAAAAGAAGAGATTTCTGAGTTTTGGGGTGTTGCTTTGAGATTTTGAGGAAGATATATATATTTTTGAGGAGAGAGACAGGAGAGCGTTTGTGAAAATGATGTCAAGATCGTATACCAACCTTTTGGATCTAGCATCTGGGAATTTCCCAGTAATGGGCAGGGAGAAGGAGCGGAAGCGGTTCCCAAGGGTAATGACAGTCCCGGGTAGTATTGCAGAGCTTGATGATGATGCTGCTGCTAATAGCGTCACATCTGAATCCCCATCAGTTGCTGGTGATAGAATTATTATTGTAGCAAACCATTTGCCTTTAAAAGCAAAACGAAGGCCAGACAATAAAGGATGGAGTTTTAGTTGGAATGAGGATGCTTTGCTTGTTAAAGATAGCTTGCCAGAAGACATGGAGGTCCTTTATGTTGGGTCACTGTGCGTTGATGTCAATCCAATTGAAGAGGATGATGTTTCCAATTATCTTTTGGAAAAATTTAAATGTGTACCTGCTTTCCTTCCACCCAATCTTCTGGAAAAATATTATGATGGCTTTTGCAAGAAGCAGTTGTGGCCCCTTTTTCACTATATGTTGCCATTTTCAGCTGATCATGGGGGCCGTTTTGATCGTTCTATGTGGGAAGCTTATGTTTCGGTCAATAAGATCTTTTCACAGAAAGTGATTGAGGTATTAAATCCTGAGGATGATTTTGTTTGGATTCATGATTATCATTTGATGGTGTTGCCTACATTCTTGAGAAGGCGCTTCCTCCGACTGAGAATGGGATTTTTTCTTCACAGCCCTTTTCCGTCATCCGAGTTGTATAGGACGCTCCCTGTTAGAGAAGAAATTCTCAAGGCTCTACTCAACTCTGATCTTATTGGTTTCCACACATTTGATTATGCTCGACATTTCCTCTCTTGTTGCAGTCGGATGCTGGGCTTGGAATATCAATCAAAAAGAGGTTATATAGGGTTGGAATATTATGGAAGAACAGTTGGTATAAAGATTATGCCAGTTGGAATACATATGGGCCACATTGAATCAGCAATGAGACTTGCAGATAAAGAGATGAGGTTTGCAGAGCTGAAGCGGCAATTTGAAGGTAAAACAGTGTTGCTGGGAATTGATGATATGGATATTTTCAAAGGTATCAACTTGAAACTTTTAGCTATGGAACACATGCTCAAGCAGCATCCTAACTGGCAAGGAAGGGCTGTTCTGGTCCAGATTGCAAATCCTGCAAGAGGGAAAGGAATAGACTTGGAGGAAATTCAGGCTGAAATAGAGGACAGCTGCAAGAGAATTAATGAGGAATTGGGGAAGCCTGGGTATGAACCTGTTGTTTTTATCAACAGGCCTGTATCAAGCAGTGAAAGGATGGCATATTACAGCATCGCTGAATGCGTTGTGGTCACCGCGGTAAGGGATGGGATGAACCTGACTCCTTATGAATACATTGTCTGTAGACAAGGAATACCTGGTGCAGAGACAGCTCTGAACTTGAGTGGACCCAAGAAGAGCATGCTAGTTATTTCGGAATTCATTGGTTGTTCTCCTTCTCTAAGTGGTGCTATTCGAATTAATCCTTGGAATGTTGACTCAACTGCCGAGGCAATGAATGAGGCTATATCAATGGCTGAATCTGAACGGCAGTTGCGACATGAGAAGCATTATTGTTATGTCAGTTCCCATGATGTAGCATTTTGGTCTAGGAGTTTCTTGCAAGACATGGAGAGAACATGTGCTGACCAATCCAGGAAAAGATGCTGGGGCATTGGTCTAGGCTTTGGATTTCGAGTAGTGTCATTAGATCGTAATTTTAGAAAGCTTTCAATGGATCATATCGTGGCAGCTTACTGCAGAGCTAAAAACAGGGCCATATTGTTGGACTATGATGGCACCATGATGCCTCAAAATTCAATTATAAAGAGTCCAAGTGCAGAAGTTATCTCTATCTTGAGCAGACTTGGTGGAGATCGAAAAAATACAGTCTTCATGGTGAGTGGAAGAGGGAGGGACAGCCTAAGCGGGTGGTTTTTTCCTTGCAAGAAGCTAGGAATTGCTGCGGAACATGGCTATTTTTTGAGGTGTGTTCTCTACCATTTTCCTTCGTCAATTGATCAATTTATTTATTTTTTCCTTTCCCTGGTAGGTAAAGTTGCTGCAATGGGTTAATATGAGGTTAACTGTCAAAGCTTCAGATAGTCATTTACTCTTCATTGGGGGTAAATCTTGCATAAGCTATATTCTGGGCTTCAAGCCACCATGATCTAATTTTTATACCATCAGTGAATAGTACCTAATACACAATTAGCTATCTTTTATACAGATTTGAACTATTATGCATTTAATGGGATGCAATAAAGTGCTGTTGCATTTCGGATATGAAATGAAATTATCAGTTAGTGTTATATTCGAAAGGAAGAAAACTTATGCTAGGCAGCCATATGTGGGTGCAGATAAGACGTGCCTAAATGTGACTTACTAAAAGGAGAGATTTGAAACTTGTTACCTGGTCTCATTTTAGTGCGGAGGCAGAATTTGGCGAAGAATGTGTTGGAATGATTTAGTAGTGATTAGTTTTGAAGTTCAGGCAATGTCTATTACCACATACAAAGGGATTGATTTGTAGTGAGCACATTGTTTAAAGTCTTTGTTTTTAGTTGGGTGGAATTTCTGGTGAATCTAAACTTTACTTGATGTTCATTTTCCATTTTTATTGTACATATTGTATAACATCTAATTTTAATCTACATGATGTTCCTGTTGGTGGGTATGTAGTTAATATATTAGTTAGATCTAATGCACTTCAACGTCTAAAGTCTATGCCCCTGTTTGATTTAGATAAAAATCAAATTTTTAGTAGATTTTTATAAAAGATGATGGATTGTGTGGTTCAAAAGTTGTGGCCTCATTAAATGTGTGTTTAAAATTAATTGTTAATATTGATTTAGATTTTAATCAGCTTTTTTAGCTGAACCAAACAGTGGCTATATCTAAAGTAGTTATAGCCCTGAATTCCAATGCGGCAAATGTTTCTTTTTCTTTTTTAAATCTCTTATTCTTGCTACTGATTTAATCGATGGGTAACATTGTTCTGGTGCTACTCTTAGTTGACGACTTATTTATAGCATGTTTGGCAAAGCTTATAATTATTTATAGACCGGTCAAAAACTCTTTTATTATCCAGAAGATCTAGAAAAATCCACTTATTATCGATACATTTCGTAAGACTCACAACTTGTAATTAGTTATAAGCTTTGACAGACGCACTTAATTTTTTATTTGCTTTGTTTGGAGAAAGGTTATGAAGATTTAAGCTATAAATATTTTCATATGAAGGTCAGATGGACCTGT
Organism: Fraxinus cuspidata; assembly: GCA_903798385.1. Classification (NCBI taxonomy): domain Eukaryota; kingdom Viridiplantae; phylum Streptophyta; class Magnoliopsida; order Lamiales; family Oleaceae; genus Fraxinus; species Fraxinus cuspidata. The sequence continues at coordinate 22,888 of CAIGRP010075898.1, read as the reverse complement.
TTTGCTTCTTCATGCCTTCCTTCCCACCCTCTCACTCTCATTCTCTCATATTTAATTGCAAAGGTTTGCCAAATTTTGATGATGGAATTTCACAGGTGGCCGCAACATGAAGAATGGGAAACATGTGGCCAGAGTTCTGAATTTGGATGGATGCAAATGGCGGAACCTGTTATGAAATCATATACTGAGGCTACTGATGGATCCTGCATAGAAAGAAAAGAAAGTGCTTTAGTCTGGCATTATCAGGATTCAGACGCTGGTTTTGGTTTTTCTCAGGCAAAGGAGATGTTAGATCATTTAGAGAGTGTTCTATCTAATGAACCTGTTTCCGTGAAGAGTGGCCAGTTCATTGTAGAAGTCAAGCCTCAGGCATGTATTATGATCTCTATTCTCAGTTTTGCTACTTCTTAACTATGCTGCTATTTCATATCAATTGTTTCTCTTGCAGTGGATGTGTTACTAGACATGAGTATATATTTAATGTATTCCTGAGTTCTGTTTGCTTCATTTCTTTTGTTTCCTCGCTTATCGGTTTCCACCAACTTCTGTCCCTTAAATTAGTTTCCACTTCTTATCATGTAAAAGCATTAACTTTCAGTGTCTATTGCTTTTATTTTTATAGTAGTTGTGGGTTGGCAGATAATATTTGATCTTGATTGCCTTATAATATGCCACTTCAGCACAACACTCCATTAGCAAAATGAGATATTCAGTATTTTGAATGCCTTTTTTTTGTTTCTCCAGGGAATTAGCAAAGGCTTAGTTGTAGAAAAGATTTTCACATCAATGACAGAGAAAAGGAAACAGGCTGATTTTGTGCTCTGCATTGGCGATGACAGATCGGATGAGGACATGTTTGAAATCATTGGTACTGCAGTGTCGAGAGGCATTCTTTCTTACAATGCTGAAGTGTTTGCCTGCACAGTTGGGCAAAAACCAAGCAAAGCCAAATATTATTTGGATGACTCAATTCAGGTTATAACCATGCTCAAGTCTCTTGCTGAAGCCACTGATTCTCCACCCTCATCTGATGAGGAAGCCAATAGCTCCTTGTAAAAATGTATTCAGGTTTATCGTTTGTTTGAATTTGTTTCAACTGCCAATTGAAAGTCATCCAAGTTTGGCAGGCTTACTATATATATGTTTACGTTGGTGTAAGATTTTAGTTACAAGGAAATGAGATGTAGTATTTTCCTGTTCTCTATTCCTTCTCTCGCGTTATTCTTAAACTCCTTTTTGTGGATAGAATATGCATTTAAGTGGAGTAGAAAGAATCTTGTTAATTATCGTTTTAGGTGAACCCAGAAAAAAAAAGTGAAAGTTTGGGAGAGGTGGACAACTCATTTCAGCATAAGATTTGGGTTTTGAAGAATTGGGTCATTTGTAGCAACTCTGGACAACTTTATTCGATTGAGATGGACAATCAGCCTACGACTTTGATCTGAGAGCTGAAATTTTGCATCATACTGATTTCCGAAGAACTGTGCTGAGATTGGTCAAGATCAGAAACAAAGGTTCCCTGGACTTGAGAGAGCTTTGATGCTTGAAATGATTTATCTGATGAGGGGAAGTGTAAAATTCTGTGGCAGCATCAGCATGTAGATAGGCATTATCTACATTGTGTTGCTAAACTTCCTGCTTCACACAAAAAGGAGTAAGAGAAATGGTGTAATGTATTGGTGAAAATCACCCCGGTTTCTACGCCTTGGGGCATTTAACAGCAACAGGTAAGAAAAATAGGTAAGGAATGCTGGCACGGGCCCCCCTTTTTTTTGGGGGTTCGTTTTGTTCTTTTGGGGGCAGACCTAATTAAATTTATGCAATAATGCGACTACATTCGGGGTTGACAACCCTTCATATAGGGTGGACGCATGTAATAAAAAAATCATTGGGCCCCCATGTGAAGGAGGTGTCATCCGGGGTGTCAACCTTAGATGTACAAGTAGCATGATTGAAATTTATGTGAATATAGGTGTAGTAGGTGAAATAATGCACGTGACACATGCATGCACTCGGTATTTTGGTGTTGGTGGTGATGGAGTGGGTTGAACAAGGGTAGTTGGAGTGAATTATGTTATTTATTAGTACGATGATATGACATTGATGATGTGATAATCTATGTGGAATAGTGAGATTGAACAATTCAATTTTTATGAGAGGGGAGAAGAGAGAGAGAAATGTAAAGGATAATGAATTGTTATGTACGATATTCCATCATCATGACACAACGATTGCTTGATTTGAGGATGTATTGCGTTGCAATAAAAGGATAGAGAAGAGGGCGACTAATATGTTTGTTTTGTGTCAGAATCATTTAAATTTACTCTTAGTATTTACTTTTTTATAGTTTTAACTCCATATAACATGTTAATATCATATGCACTTTGATTTTAGAAATTTAGGGCCCGTTTGGCTTATGTTTCTGTTTTCTATTTTCAAAGTCTATTTTAAGAATGCTAAAAATGCGTTTGTTTGTCATTTTGAAAAATTATTTCTCAAAATAGAAAATTAGAAAACACGCTTGGTATGAAATTTTGAAAAAATATTTGACATTTTATTTAACGAAATTTGTTTTTTAGTAAAAATAAAATAATTTTATAATAATATATAATCATGTAATATATACATTTTAAAATTTGTGATTCTTACAATATTTCTTTTACTACAAAAGTAAACTAAAAAAAATTATTATAATGAGTTCAAAATATTGGAAATAAAAATGAAAATTAGTAACGTGGATTAAGAATATTTTTATATGTGTTAATTTAAATACCTTTTTAGAATTTTTATGTAAATAATCATTAAGAATTTGAATCATTTTTATTTTAAATTTGATTTTTTTTTATAATTTTATAATTTTAGATTTTATGTTGTAGATTTTAAATTTTATTCATTAGAATTATATATATATATATATATATATATTAAATTTTATATGAACAAAAATTTATTTAAACACTTATTTTACATGTTTTGAATGTTTTTAGAATTGTCACCGATAACACACTAAAAGAAAAAAATGAGTGTTTTATGTTATAAGATTATCCATATTTTTGAAAGTACATTTTCAGAAATATCAGGTCAAAACACATTTTTAGTATTTTGCAAAATTGAAAAAATAACTTGAAATCATCAAACCAAAAGACACCCTTAAATTCCCCTAATTTTCATAAATTTTACTCTTTATTGCACCGATGCCCCGCCCCGCTCCCGCCACGTGAAGAATAAAAAAAAAAATTTAATAAATTATAAAAAAAAAACTGAAAAAAAAAAATTTAAATGGGGTGGGGCGCGGGGAGGAGTGAGGAAGTCGCACCCCGCCCCGAATCCGTCCCGTTGCCAACACTACAGGTGTGTGGAATAGATATTACACAATCACAATTTCCGTTCTTGGGGTCACTCTATAACTTTTAGTTTTAAATTAATCTACTTTCGTTCGCATTTACATTCACAACCCAATTTCATTGCCGAGTTAGCGAAGAAGAGATAGAGGTCACTATTGATGTATCTCTATTCAAAGAACATCGGTCACGTTTAACACATTTTTTAGGACAGGACACACGCCAAACACAACCAATTTTGTACATATTTGTCTCAACCATAGCTGGACTGGAGGAGAGGCTTTTGCCTCAGGCCCAACTCTTTAGGGGGCTAATTTTTATTTTTATTTTTTAAATTTTTGCTTCTTTCTTTATTTTAAAAATTCATTGTCGTTTATACTTGTTCACCCTTATTCGACTGCTCCAAACAATGAGGCTTCTTCAACAATGATATCGTAAATCATAGAATTAGTGTTGGATTTGAAATACTCATTCCATTGTGCAACACCCCCTCGGTATATATTTATGTATCATTACACACACCTTTGTTGATCTGAACGTTTATTAACATTAGTTTTTTTAATTGCATTAGCTGATATATTTTATATATTTAATTGATTACTGTATAGTTTTGTCTCTAAATTCAATTATAATTTTTCAATATCTTGTTGATCGGATTATTGATTTGTGTGTGATTAAATTTGTTTTCTTGATCTATAATCCACTATTAATTAATGTAAATTTGTGCCTTCTATGATATAATTTAGTGCAATATATGTTTAAATATGATGTGATTTAATTTTTTTCATTTTACTATTACATTATAAAAATATTTATGACCTTAGATAATATATCGTTATTGCTGTTGTAATAACACATTTTTTCTCTAAAGGCTGTGAGCCTTGTGCAAAGTGTAAATTTAATCATTTTTGCAGACGTTAAGTTTATTTCATATTTTATGTGAAATTGAATTCATTATGAGTGCAATGTGTATTTACCATACACATCTAATGAAAGGAAATCTTCTTCTACTATAGCTAAGTTAAAAATATTGATAATCATTGATTTTTTTTCCTTTTCTATTAATAGATTGTTTGGACACTTTTTTTCCCACAAATTTGCCTTCATAGATATCTTATAACTATATTGTAGAATATAAACAAAAATTTTGGTTTGATTTTGTACTTGTGGAATGGAATATTTAGAAAATCATCTAAATGTCAAACAAGTAAGTCAAATACCATGCAGATTACAATTGTATCAGCGGAAAGGAGTTTTTTCAACTTGAAATTAATTAAAATTTATCTCCGATCAATTTTGTCACAGTAAAGATTGAATGAATTGACCATGTTATCTATTGAAAAGGTAATGGTTGAACAATTCGACTATTCAAAATTGATTAATATTTTTGTCTCTAAGACCGCATGAAAAGTTGTATTTAAGTAATCGTTTAAGATATTTTCGCATTGTTATCTGATTGTAATATATATTTTTTGAATATTTCATTTTGTTATTTTATTGTTGATTTTAAGTTAACAAATTTTAGTTCCATAAAACTCTTATAAATAGGAAAAATTACTTGCTACGATCGAGTGTCCAAATTTTGAAATTCGCCTCAAATCCCGCGAAACATATGTATGACCCCTGGTCTCAACTTACTAGAAAAAATGAAGTCGTAAACACAAAAATATCATGTCACATAATGGTATTGACAATGGAGGTCATAACATAAAATATTAATTGAAGGAGTCATAATCCCATTTTGTTCATGTCTACACATTGTCGCATGCATAAGTACGGACAAAGAATAAGCACCTGTTTGGTATACATTAAAATTTATATTTATATTCTTCTACTCATTTTCAACTACACATTTTTCAATAAAAAAATATTTTCCATCACATCAATAATATTTTTCTTCTTTTTCAACCACAAATTCTCCATCAATCTACTATTTCAAAATACATTTTTTCAAAATAATGTGGCTCACACACACTCTAAATACTTCACTGAAATTTAGGATGGTAGAGAAAATATATTTATAATTATTACCTTTTTTTAAAAATTGAAAATTATAACTTAAATTTTGATATTTGTGAGAACATAAATTTAATTGCAAATTTTTTCTCATAGGTTATTGCAATTTGAATTTGTCCATCTAAAATTTTGGTTCGTGGTCATCTTTTAAAATTGACTAGACCAGTCCATGAACTTATCAATATTATGGGCTAGAATTATTCAGCCCATGTGTGGAGATGAGAGCTTGTATGAAAAATATTGTAGAGAAGTGAGTATTTATAGTTAATAAAGTGATTATTTAAGAAAGAAAAAATTATAAGGAAAATTGCAATCATGATATCAAAATTTTCATTTCGTAGTAGTATACTTTGCACAAACCTTTAATTCGTGCCAACCATAGTACCAGACCTTTCAAAAATTCGCACCTGAAATCCAAATATCCATTTGACCGTTAGTTGACCATTAAAACTTGATCACATGTAATAAGGACAAAATAGTAACTTTACAATTTTAATATAAAATAATTAGAATAATTTAAAAAAGAAGATTCTTCTTCTTCCTCCTCAAACGACACCGTCTCAATCTTCGTTGCCATTTTAACCTTCATCTGACCAGCACCCGATTTCGGCTCAACCTGCTTCGGATTCAAATGAAAATGAGAATTCTGTTTCTAATTCTAATTCTAATTCTGATAGTAATTTTAATTTCTTCGAGGAGGAATTTCAAGTTCAATTGGCACTTGCTATTAGTGTGTCGGATCTAGGTCAAAATCATGAACCGAAAACCGCCCAGATCAACGTCGCCAAGCAAATTAGCATTGGGTGCTCACCAACTCAATCCCTTGCCGAATTTCTCTCTCTTCGTTACGGCGTAATTATTGTTTTTGCACTGTTCTTAATTATTTGTTTGTTAGCTGCAAAATCTGGTTCTGATTATTGAGTTGATGTCGTTGCGAGTTGGTCAATGGGTGGCGGTGGTTGTTGACGTTTGGGTGAGTAGCGATGGTTGTAAGCGATGGGGTGGGGGAGGGGGGTGAGTGGGGGGAGGGGAGGTTGAGGAAGAAGAAAAAGAAGCTTCTTTTTTTAATTATTATAAAAATTTTATATTAAAATTGTAAAGTTATCATTTTACCCTTATTACATTTGGTCAAGTTTTACTATTTCGAACAACTAACGGTACTCTAGGTGCGAATTTTTGAAAAGTCTAGTACCGTGAGTTGCGCAAATGAAATGTTTGGACAAAGTCTGTTACTAAATAAAATGTTTGATACCGTGACTGCAATTTTTCTAAAATCATATTAGGGGTGTATTTGAGCCACGTTATTTTGGAAGAATGTATTCTGAAATAGTAGATTGATGAAGAATTTGTGGTTGAAAAGAAGGAAAAATTATTGATGTGATGGAAAATATTATTTGATTGAAGAATGTGTGATTGAAAATAAGTAGAAAAATGAGAATGAAAATTTTAATATGTACCAAACAAGAGCTAGATTAGGAAAAAAAAGAGTTGTTGAGTCAAGAACGGAAAAAAAATTACTTATAACTTTTAAACTTTTTAATAATCAAGTCAATAATGTCAGTCTTCATAGATCGTCGAGTTGGAAAATCAATTCTAGCATGGTTCGCTCATTCTAGTTGACAAATCCGTGAACTATTCCAAATTAGGTCAAGCTAGTTTCAATATGAGTTTTTAACGAGATTCTTTCATATTGAAATAATATCCATTTTGATACCACTTGATATTATAGCTAATTTTAAGAACAAAATTAGTATATGGTAACAATTCACTAATGTTTATATTATATAACATCATTTAATTAAAAGAATAAACAAATAAATAACGAGTAAATAGATAATCCATTTTCTAAAAAAGTTTAAAAATGATTAGCTTCATATTATGGATCATCTTTGTCATATATGTAATTTATCAAGGTTGTAATAGGTACAAGACATGGCAAGATCAAACTACAATTTTTACACATCTTAGCATAATAAGTCCCTGTTCGATTTTATGAAAAATCAAATTATTAGTAAATTTTGATAACAGCTAATGAAATATGTTATTAAAAAGTTGTGAATCCTATGAAATATGTGAATGAAAATGAGTTTTAGAAAATTTGGACAAAAAGGGGAGTATTAGTCATATCTTTATTTTTAATATTATTTAAGTTATTAAAAAATCATTAAATAAATAAAATAATACGCTGAAAAGGTTTTTTTTAATACATTTTATTTAATTAGTTTATTTAATCTTTTTGTTAATAGAAAAATGTCTGGCCCTTTTTAACCAAAATTCAAGTATTAACTCGTCCTTTTCTTTTCCTTTTTTAATACTTTAGAATCCTATGGAATTTACCGAATACATGAATCAGATTTAGAATACTAAAAGGAGTCAAATCCTAATTAATTTTAAGGTCAATCTGTCGTCAATAGTTTATTATGTACAGAAATTAGGTGTCAAACCTACCCCAGATTTTTACCCTGACGTGTGGTAAATTCTCCAAGTAGAAGGCAAAAAAATAAAAATTGCGAACCCCTCTTACATTCTCTGTAATCTGTAGTATATAATAGAGACTCAAGAAAGTTTCGGGTGTTTTTACCTTCAGTCCCATGTTGAACTATTATGGCACTAACGTCCTTCCGCCAACCTTCTTCCACCACCCAACTCATTCACTTACTTTCTCTATCTAAACAATCTTTCCCAGTGCCATTTTTTCTTGCCATCAACCAAATAGAGTTTCTCTTTGGTTATCAAGAAGCAAGATTTTTTTCACTCTTGAAAGCAAATATTGCTCTTTTAAGTTGTTATTGAGTTTTCCTTTTCCTTTTCCTTGTCGTTGTTGAAGTGAAGAGTTGGTTTTTCTTATCATGGATGGCCGGGATTCTCAAAAGACGTGAGTATATACACGCGATGTATGCCATTATTTTTCTTTTAAAGAAATTCTTGAATTTATTGAGGGTTTGTTAATTTTTATTTTTTTTTGAATTCATTAATAGTTTGTTTATTGTTTTGTTGAAGAAATTCTTGAATTTCTTGATGGTTTGATCACGTTTTCTTGAAAAAAAATCTTTAATGTCTTCAAGGTTGTGTATCTTCAATTTCTGTCTAAAGAAACATTAATTTTTGGGCTTATTCTTTTTTAAATTTTGAGTTTGCAGGCTTGACTTGTATATTCATGATTACATGGTCAGGAAAAACATGCACACAAGTGCTGATATTTTCGCTAGGGAGGCTGAAGTTACTCCAAACGTTCGTGGTATATAAACTTTCTTGGCCATCTTTTCTGCAATCTTGTAATTTAATTAAATTTTGTTTTTTCACTCCAAAATATATTCTCTTGCTCTCTTGATTTGAGATAATTTTTGTTGTAACGTTTCTTCAACTGATGTGTGGGCTTTTATGGCTTATCTTATTTTGGTTGGAAATGAATCCGAGCCACTAGATCTATGCCAATTCGGGAAGGGAAAAAAGTAGATTTCAAAGCATGGGATTTATGCCTAATTTTCTCATCAATTGGAAGCTATGATGTCTCTTGTTGCATTGATTGTCAAATAATTACACATGTATCTAGCCAAAGAAGCACTAATTATAAAGCTCTTAATTGCTTTTCAAGCCAAATTATTTGTCGCTTTATTAATAGAATAAGTTGGCTCTATTTTCTTATGCACGACTGTTCAAATAATTTTCGATGTCGAAGCACTAATAAGTTGCCCTACCCTAATTTCAAATCATGTTTTCTGGTTTTATCCAGTCATAATTTTGAATGATTTTATTTGGTTTTTCTTAGCAATCAATCCTCGGAAAGAACTTTTAACAGACTGGTGGTCCTTATTTTTGGATGTATACAATCCTAGAGCTGAAGCTGCGAGGCATTATCAGACTCCAGGAGCATCCTCATCTAAGGTGTCATCCATCATGCATTTCTTTTTAAGTCATATAACTTTTCTATACAAGATTTGTCAACCATCAGCCTTTTTTTCCCCTAAATGTTTTTCATTTCTAACTTTAATATTCACTTTAATGTTCTCAAAACATCGGCAGCAGTTTGCAACTATTGAAGCTCACCTCCAACGAGATTTTATGCCTGAATTGGCAGTACAAACATCAGGAAAACTGGAATTGTCAGCCGCTAGAAATTCAACCAATCCGGGCAATCCTATCCTCATTGATGAAAGTTTAAATCGGAAACATTTACAAGTAAGTTGAAGCAATGACTGTGTTCTCTAGATAGTCATAACAGTCTGTCTAACTGATAACTTTTAAGAGGCTAGTTTTAGGTTGGTTTTTATTTCCTTTTTTTATACCTCGTTAATGTATCTATGATAGTGCAGTATTGATTTGTTTTTGTTCCGGGCATCGTAATGCTTGAATTAAAATGCCATATATGTTAAAGATATGGAAGCATTTCCATATTTTCTTAATATCGCAATGTCTACCAATTTATTATTATGTTATTCCCTTAGCAATATGATCGTGTTATACTATAGAATCTTTTATTTTTATAGCTATTCATAACACTATAAAGTGGGTTGTTTCCTTCGTAATATATGCTTTCATTGTTTCTGTCTCTTTACATTCGGTTCATATATCTTAATATAGCATTAGAGCATCTTGTCTTGGGATAAACAATCTTCACTTCAGTTCTATGGCGTGCAGCCTTGTGCCGGTTGTCCAGCCTTTTTGTTCCTTTTCTTTATCTCGTCTTGCTAACTTCTTTTTTTCTCCTCTGATAGTGTTTTTGAGATTTGACTTTCCGTGGTGGTGGCGCTGCCACCTCCGTTCCATTTTTTTCCAGTTAAAGCTGTACAAATTTCCTAAGTTTGGCCACAGTCATCATCTTTGCACAATCAATTTATTATTATTTATCTCCTGGTTATTCACCTTCTTTTCAAATATTTGTCATCTACCAGTTCTTATATGACCTCATTTATTTTAAGTTTTATATCCATTATCAATCAGTTTACAAACTTACTCATAATATAGTTAAAATGTGTAATATCATAATGATTACTATTATGTTATTTCCTTAGCAATATGATTGTGTTATAGCATTGTTTCTTTCCCTTTTTAGTGATTTATAACCCTATAAATAGAGTTGTCCCTTTGTAATTCTTAGACACAAACATTATACAATTTCTCATATTTCGTTCACTAATTCTCTGAATAAATTTTATTTTGGTGCAGACAATATTTTCACTGTTAGTATATGTCTTCGTCTTACTCCATCTTTTTTCTTTGAACTGTAGAGTGGAAAGAATGTCGCGGAGGAAGAACCCTTCGATGTTGACTGCTTTTTCAATGATAATCCAGATGACATGAGCACTTTGCCACAGAGTTCTCCAGCATGTGATAAAACTGAACAAAAAGGCCAGTTGTATAGTTCAATTTCATGTTTAAATTATTCAATAATTTTAAACTTGAAAGACTTTTAATTTTCGGAATGGATATATTAAAGGATGATGAAGAAAAGGGACAATGTATGTTCCCCTTCTTTATTCCATTAACTCTGTAAGAATTTGGTGAGGTAACTCATAAACTGGGAAAGTTGAAGACTCAGAGAGTCATCTTGTTGATCTAGTTCCCTACTATTTTGTATTGATTTCTAAAGTTCTATACATAAAGATGAAGATGCTGATGCAAACGAACAATTTCATCAGGCTACTTAGATTGTGTTGATTGAAAGGTCGTGATTTCTCTATATTTCAGGCCTCTCTTTCGAAGAAGTTGAAAGCTTCCAAACTAAAACCAAGCTTAGATGTTGCCATTTTTCAGCATCGGGAAAGTTATTAGCTGCTGCTGGGCATGATAGAAAGGTTGATACAGTGCTCCTCAACCCTTTACCCCTCTGAATTTGTGTTGAAGATTTACATTTCGCAAACAAAGATGTTGACAAAAAATTTATCATAAGCTAACAAATCTTGCATAATTTTGTAATAGGTACTGATTTGGAATCTGGAATCTCTTTCAACGAATATAATAAAAGGATATTCACATCTCATCACAGACATCCGTTTCAAACCAAATTCAACTGTTTTTGCAACATCTTCGGTTGATAGAGCCGTGCAAGTATGTGACGCGGTCAAGGTGATAAATCTTTTCCTATTCCTTTTTCCTGCACAATGGTTGTTGCCATTTCTGAGTTTTTTGTAACATAATGAGTCAGCCAGACCTACCATTCACGGGCTTTTGCATAAAATATTTGCTTCAAATTTTGTAGTTCTTGGTTGTGATTATGTACATACGAAAAATATTGATATGTTATTTCTATCTTTTCTTCAAATATTTATGCAAGTAGCTTTTCAGTATGGTGTCTGAAAGCATTGCCCTAAATATTTCAAAGAACATTGTTTGACATGGTCTAAAAACATTAAAATAGACCAAATGACTTATTACTATCTCGAATGGAATGCTTACATATTTCATGACTATGATGTTTTAGCCAACAAAATCAAATTCTAGGCTTGTTGGGCATGCTAAATCTGTGATGTCATTGGATTTTCACCCAACAAGGGTCAATGTCCTCTGCTCTTGCGATAGCAATGATGAGATTCGATTGTGGAATGTCAATGAATCTGCTTGCATTCACGCTTTTAAGGTTCGTTACGTAGTTTCGTGGAAGAGCATATGTTCTTATTTTGCTCATTCACTGTCATAGTTAATTTGCTCTGATGTAATTATCTTCCCGTTGGGTGACAGTATAGGCCGGTTTGGTGTAGCTTAAAAAGTTAATAAAAATTTAAGTCAATGTCAACAATTAGTTTTAACCATACATTTTATCAACTTTTATCAAAATCTACTAAAATTTTGATTTTTTTAGCTACACCAAACAGGGGCATAATTTTCTGGTATGGACTTCTTTATATGTTGATAAATGGTTTTAAGAGTTGTTTCAATTTCCAGTTAAATTCTGAGTTTTCGTACATGGCAAAGAACTACAATGTACATTTGGGTGCAAATGGTGTTTATTAAATATATGAAAGTAACTTTGGAAGAAATAATAACAGCTGAAGACAATGTATCTAAATTCCCCATTATATTCTTTAAGATGGCTCTAACTTCTGATTTTTTTTTCCATGGTGCAACTATAGGGAGCAAATAGGCAAGTTAGATTCCAACCTCAATCTGGGAACTTTTTGGCTGCTGCTACAGGAAATGTTATCAATATGATTGATGTTGAGACTAGCACCATCCAATACCTGTTAGAGGTACGATATAATTTGTTGAATCAATCTAAATGTATGTTTGTTATAAAGTATTGTACTGGACGAACAGGATTTTAGTTTCTTTCACTTTCTTATTACTGTCAGTGCTATCTAATCCTCTATACCCAAGATGCTATATGTGTCATTCTTGTTCTTGCATGCATACCAAGGGATATTATCTAAGTTTATCCCTTCAATTTCTAGGGACATACCAAAGATGTTCGCTCGATGTGTTGGGATACCAGTGGCAGATACATGGCTTCTGTCAGTAGAGATAGTGCACGCATATGGTCAATTGAAGCAGGCGGAAAATCCGTGCATCAGTTGCAGTCCAGTGAAAATAAATTTGTGTCCGGCACGTTCCATCCCGGGTATTCACTAGTCCTGGCCATTGGTTCTTACCAGGTATGAAATGTTTCCTTTTACAGTATTCTGATTGTTCTTTACCGTGTATTCACTAGTCTTGGCCATTGATCTTCATCTTGTACTGCGATGTGTTACGCATATTTTCTGTAGTAAACTTCTTTAAACATCTTCATTTCGAATTTACTTGTTTAAGTGCTTCACAGTCACTTCAAATCTGGAATCCAATGGATGGCAACAAAATGTGGACCCATCGTGCGCACGAGGGTATAGTTTCTGCATTGACAAATACCTCTGTGAATCATAGGATTGCCTCAGTGAGCAACGATTCGTGGATGAAGGTGTGGAAATAGAAATGTTTACTCTTCGGAAAAAATATAGTGATTCGGACAGTTATACACATTCTTTTCCTGTCCTATAGTGGTTGTGTAGCTTAATTCAAAATTATTCCTTAATTATCATAAGAATGCTTATAATTTCAAGCATAATCCTTTGTCGGGGAATGGATATAAATCAATTCATTCCTTTGTGTTCATTAACGAACGTGAATTTTATGCTGTTTAAGACTTTAAGTCGATAAATGTTTGAATGGTTCGTCTTATTTGAGTCAAATATCTAGAGTTTTACACGTTTGAAGTTGGATGAATACTTTACTCATTGTTGAGATTTCGGAATTCTGTTATCTATTTGCGAAGAAAATTGGTTCACGACTTTTTGTACATACATGCATAGGAGTTGGAATTTTTTAAAACCTCACTTATATTTAGGAGTTGGGTATGGTCCGATTTTGAAAGGAATTGAATCGAACCAAGCACTAATGAGAATATTAAAAATGGAACCACCGGTTCCATATTTAAATATAGAGCCGAACCAATCGGTTCAGGTTCTATACGATCCAATTCTTTATATTAAAATCTATAAAAATAAAGTATGAAAATACTTTTTGAAAGATCATGTTGGAATATCGAAAATTCGAGTGGCTGAAACTGAAGCAACTAATTTCGAAGTAACTGAAAGAAGGACAACAATTGAAGTGGGAGGAGTCAAAAAAAGAATTCTCACTTTTTTCGTCATCAAAACTGTGTATATGATTATAATAATCTTCGAGGAGAAGATCTTGATTGACCATTTTGAAAACAACGAAATTTTTGAGTTTTTACAAAAAAGATTAAACTAAAAATAACTTTTTCTATTGGATTGCATTAAACCTATGATTTTTTGTAAAGTATTTATAAAATTATTTAGATTTAAATGTTGGTTATCCATTAGATTTTACTGTAAAAAAAAAAAAGAAGAAGAAGCATATGTAAAGTGAAAAAAGAGAAATTTGGGAGAATCGAATTCCTCATGATGCTTAAGGCAGTACAAAAAATCGAGCCGAAATTGATCAATTCTTGATGCATGATCCCGAAATCAATCCATTTAATAAAGGAACCAAAATCGAACCGACCACTCTATGTGATTCCGGTCCGGTTCCACGAGTTTTAAAAAAAAATGCCCACCTCTAGTTATATTAGTTAAATTCTCGTTACTTGTCCATATATGCAGGTTTATTTTTCCTAATAATTGTGACTTCTAATAGACATAGACAAACTAGCGCAATTTTATGCAAGGATTGCAATTTGTTTATGTCCATACTCTGTTCAATTGCGATGCATAATACAGTTTAAGGACCCAAATTTTAAAGTTCGACTAAGGTCTAGGAGACCTAAAGGTAGGTCCCGTCGAATTGGAAAACTCGACAAGGTTCCCAATCTCATCCATGCATATTATAGACTCCCTATGCAGAAATGGATAAGCAACGGATACAACTAGCAATTCGATCTGATTAAAACTCAAATGCGACACACAGATTTCAAGATTAGTCAGCTCAAATGAGCCACCATCTCACGGGGCATGTTAAGAGATAAATCTCATATCGGTTAAATATCAAAATATGGAATAACATATAAGGGTTTGCATTACTCATCTTAATAAGATTGAGCTTTTAAAATGGAACCCAAGTTTTAATAGCATGTTGTATGGCCTGGCTTGCAGGCTGAACTGTTTTGACTAGAGAAATGAGACTTGGAAATTAATTCAATTTGGGTTCACTTTTTAGCTCCACGATGCCTTGGGTATTTTCTGTGCAGATGTTGATTAATAAAATTTGGCTAATTTATTTCAAGAGCTTTTTCTCATGTCTTCCAGAACTAGGGGATTATGTGGCGCCCCATATTGAGGGTGTCTACAAGCGGTAGGCGCACATAATCCCTTGGTTTTCCAGGGGATTGTTCAAAAAGCATGCCCCTATCTATGTTCAGGGGCATATCCGTGTTTCACGGGTATTTAGGCGAATTTCAGAATTTGAACTCTTAAATCGTAACAAATAATCAATTTTTTTCATTTATAAAAGTTTTATGGAATTAAATTTGTTAACTTAAAATCACAATAAATAACAAAATGAAATATTCAAAATATATATAATACAATCAAATAATAATGCAAAAATATTTTAAACGATCACTTAAATACAATTCGTCTTGCGCTCTTAGAGATAAAAAAATATTAATCAATTTTGAATAATCGAGTTATTCGGTCATTTCTTTTTCAATAGATAATATGGTCAATCTATTAATTTCAATATGTGACAAAGTTGATCGGAAATAAATCTTGATTAATTTCAAGTTGGAGAAACTTCTTTCTGCTGATACAACTATAATCGGTATGATGTTTGAATTACTTTTTTGACATTTAGCTGATTTTCTAAATATTCCATTCCACAAGTACAAAATCAAATCAAAATTTTTGTTTTCATTCTACAATCTGGAAATGATATCTATGAAGCCAAATTTGTGGGAAAAAAAAAGTCCAAATGATCTATCAACAGAAAAGGGAAAAGAATAAAAATAATCAATGATTATCAATGTTTCTAATTTAGCTATACTGGAAGAAGATTTTCCTCCATTACATGTGTATGGTAAATATACTTCGTACTCATAATGAATTCAATTTCACGTAAAATTAGAAATAAACTTTTTATCTGCAAAAATGGTTAAATTTTACACACTTTCTCACTTTCCACAAGGCTCACGGCCTTTAGAGAAAAAAAAATGTTATTTCAACAACAATAACGATATATTATCTAAGATCAAAGATATTTTCATAATATAATAATAAAATTGAAAAAATTAAATTACATCATATTTAATCATATATTGCACTTAATTATCCCATAGAAGGCACAAATTCACATTAATTAATAACGGATTATAGATTGAGAAAAGAAATTCAATCACACACACAAATCAATGATCCGATCAACTTGATATTGAAAAAATGTAATTGAATTTAGAGACAAAATTATACAGTAATCAATTAAATATATAAAATTTATCGGTCAATGTAATTTAAAAAAACTAGGATTAATAAACGATCACATCAATAAATAAATGTGAAATGGTGTATAAATATACACCGAGTGGGTGTTACACAACGGAATGAGTGTTCCTAATCTAGACACCGATTCTGTGATTTACGATATCATCGTTGAAGAAGTTTCATTGTTTGGAGCAACCGATCAATGATAAACGAGTATAAACGACAATAAATTTTTAAAATAAAGAAGGAAGAAAAAAAAAAGAGTTGGGCCCCCTAACGAGCTGGGCTGAGGCAACAGCCTCTCTTCATTTCCAGCTATGTCTCTGTTACTGAATCCATGGAAAATCAATAAGAAATTATTTCCATTGATGAACTGCAACTTTTATAGAACACAATGGTGGAAATATTATCACTGCTAGTTAATAATCCACATAAAAAAAAAAAAAAAAATCAATAAGTAGATATTTCCCCCATATTCACTATTACATGTCTGCTCTATAATCTTGCTTCAGACTCCAAATCATTTAAAGGGATGAAAAGGTGATAAACGGGACTTTCAGGGACTTGAAATAATTTCTCAGTGTTTCTTTGCCTCTTTCTCAGCCTGCAAGAACAATTTTAAGAGTCAGTATGTGTTTAATACATATATCAGTGTCTTGCTCTGTGTGAGTATGGGGGTTTCCTCGACTAGCTTCTTACCGCTTTGACAACTCGGTCGAAGGCTTCGGGACCATATTTCTCGATGTATTTCTCGACTGATTTTCTGGTGTCAAGGCTTATCATCTGAAGTACCCTTCTCTGACCTTCAGGATAATTTGGGTTCACATAGCTTCCAACTTTGACATATTTCCTCACAAAATTCTCATAAATGTAAGCAGCTCCATTGAAAACTGGCAACACTAGCCACATACAGAATGTCAGCTTGATGTATGGCCAGATTGGGAACCTGTAGAAATTTTGGAAAATAAACATAATTTCTTATATATGAATTTGTTGAAGACGAAAATTTAAATAAATAAACTTCCTTTCTATCCTTAGAGGTTAAGTTTTTAGATGAGTTAGTTCATGATCACATATGAAACTTGGTGTGGGTTCCTATATGATTACTCGAGTGGCTTCCGCGTTGACACTGCAAAACCGGAAGAACCGCCACCGGTACAACCTCTTCTGGTTGAACCGTCTGGTTCTGCTGTTTTGAAGCCAGTTTCTTATCAAACATTTTCAGAGGCTACCCCGACCCAGTTTTGGAGCCGGTCCTCGGTTTTACCGGTTGAACAAGCCTGGCGAGGCCGGTTCTAACACCCGGCCTGTTCTCATAACATTGATATATTAACATAGAATTCAGCAATTACCATTGAAGGACTTTCCAACAAGAAAGCTCAAACAGGGTTGTCAATGAGTATAAAATCCAATATGTTAACCACTGCTGATCATCCAGTGTTGAAGGACTCTCAATTGCTCTCAGTGATGCATACCTGTTCATTTATTCATTCAACTATTCTTAATTTATCGAAAAAATTGAAGGAATTTCTGTATGAAAAAAGACAAAAATATTTGGACTTACAAAGGATATAGAAGCATCGCTCCAGGTCTGTATATTCCTCAATCAAGAAAAATAGCAAACAATTAGATACACATGGACTTACAGGAAATAAATATTCATGGATTATTAACTTTGATAAAATATATTATCCAGATATCTGGAATCATTAAAAAAAAATCTGGAAAAAAAATAAAATTTTGGAAAAATGGGTTCTTATCCATTGGATTGAAAGTACCCAATGAGAGCATCCAAATGTCTTGCAATGGCTCCAAGTATACCCATCTTGATATTACACTTTTTTTAGCCGGAAAATCCTTCTTCTTTTCTCTCTCTGGTATTTCGAATTGACAGAAAATATTGGTGAAGTGATTCAAATTACTGTATGTTTACGGTTTTTATAAATATTTTCATAGTTTTTCATCGAATGCAATATGAAGTGAAGAATTTCCTTTCATGACAAGACAAAGTTTTGTTTCCTTGGACAAGAAGAAAAGGCAAGTACGAGAATGAGACGGCAAGAAAGAGAAAGATTCGAAAGGTAAAATGCAAAGGCGAACTAGTTGAGTTTTCTTTCTAATACTTTTGAGGATTGAATTTATACCTTTCTTTCTAAGTGGTTTCATGCTTGTTTGAGCCACATTTTTGTCAAAAAAAAAAAAAATTGTATTTTTGAATAGTTTATTGATGGAAAATATGTGGTTAAAAAATAAGGAAAAATTTGAATTTGCATATAATATTATTTTATTGAAAAATGTGTGGTTGAAATGAAGTTAAAAAAATGGAGCTGGCATAATAAGTATAATGTTGAAGTCAATCGATAGTTCGATCTCTGGTGCTATATAAACAATTTGCTCCCTTAATAATTATTATATCACTGCAACTTGAAAAGAGCAAAACTTAAAGTCCAATCTTGTAATGATCCGAAAATCTTTGACATTATATTCCATGTAAAATTTTCTAATAAAATGATATAAATTATATTTTAGAAATTTGTCGCGCAATAATAATAAACGTGAAATAATAAAAAATTTTAAAAGAAAAGAAGAGTTAGATGACTTTGTTGAAATCCCGTAATGATCTTGCAATCTTTAATTTATTTCTTAATTTCTCCTTTAAAAAGAAAAATAAAATAAAATTGACCCACTAAGCCCCACTGTGCAACAACAAGATGCACAACTATCCTCTCATCATATAGAAAGAGGAAGAAATCTAGCAATTTAAAGCCTTTCAAAGATCATTTCTACTACATAACTTGTTTCCACAGACATTGATGAGATATTTCAAGCAATTTTAGCACTTATAACACAAGTTTCAATAACACCACATTAAAAGAGAACAAAATTATTTTGTAAAGGGGAAAAAAATCGAAAAACCACAAACTATACAATCTGTCTGGGATATGCATGCTATAACACATGATGATCCAAAATAAGGCGATGTCCTTGATTTAAAAAAAAATGTATTTTTCTTCTTGTTATTTTACCCAACTATTGCAATACGATTGACGATAGCATGAAGAGCAATCCAAGATGCCGAATCAAGCGAGCTGGTTTAGTTCTATTTCATATGCTTGCAACACTAGTAAATAAATATGTTCAGCTTAAGAAGAATTTGAAAGAGCATACAGAAAAACGGGTCCAGAAATAAGTAGAAAGAAACCTAGTGCTCAAATATGAACATCAACGGGATGTAATGGGCAATGGAAACAAGCAAAACATACACCATGAACAAATCAAAGTAAATGAATGAGCTGCAAAAGAGGGATATTGAAGTAACAGGAATAATCAATGAGACAACATACATGTTGCATTTTAACATGAAATTACAATAAGATAAAGTAATATCCCCTCTTTTTAATACATGGTGAAGGTCTGATATCTAGACTGTATAATCTATTTGCTATTTATCCTCAACGGAGCATATAATCTGAGCAGAGACTGAGGCTTTACCTTCTTCCCTCCATCTCGAACTACAACTCCAGCTTTGTTGCAAAATAATATACGAAAATCGAGATAAATTTGTTCCCTCAGCCCATGACATGACATTCTCTAATATATTCATTTGAGAAATTTACGTGTCTATTCCATAAGCCTTTTACCTCAGGGTCCCCTATCTCGAGCCATGGCTTAGCCGGCCCACTGAAATGTATGACAGCTGCAGCTTCCAACGTATATTTGTCGACTTGTGGATACTGATACCCCAATCCCGCCACATGCCATGAAGGATCAATGTGATTTACATTACCCTCAAATGCAATTAAGGCAGGTGGAAGTGCTCCGGGATGCCATAATATTAAACCCGAATGGAGGTTCTGAAAAGTAAAATATTGGGGAAGGACACATTACTATCTCAAGTGTTCAGAAAGGACAATTCTTGATGCTGCATGGCATTTTTTATAGACCCTGTTTGGTGGCCATTTTTTTCAAGAAAATGAGTTTTGAATAGTATTTTTAGAAGATTGTGTGATTAAAAAAGTGGTAACAAATTTTGGGTCAATTTTTACACGGTACAAGCAAAGAGCGAGATCATAGTTTCAGCAGGCACAAAATTACTATAAAGAATTCCATGCAGCAAACTACCATTCTGAGAATGCGCTGAATTAGAAAAAAAATAACACTCACAAGTTTAAGCCACTGATGATATACTGAAGTGATGTTAGTTTTCCGCCACATGTGGAGATCAAAAACATTCATGCCATAAAGCCACCCACAACGATCATAATCCAAGTTAGATGATATGATTGGATTTGAGAAATTGAAGTAATGCTTGTATTTTCTTCCCGGGCAACAGTCATGTCCACACCATGAGTCAAAAACTGCACCACCAACTTTCTCATTGAGATCCAAGTCCCATAGAGAAGATAAGTCACGTTGTACTATAATATCATCGTCCAAGAACACAACTTTGTTCAGATCTGGAAACAGCTGTTAAATCCATGGAAATAAGATTAAAAAAATACTTATAATAAATCTTACTTCAAATTGAATATCCCACTCGCAACAGGTCCAGAAAAACCTTAGTTTAGCAATTACCTCAGGGAGATAAATGCGGAGGTGATTCAGAAGGGAGGTGCAGCTGGGGCTTAGAACTTCTAATTTGTGATCGTGTTCTTCCTCGTATTCAAAACCTTCTTCCTTCAAATTTCTGTATATGTTTTTATTCCAAATCTGGTGATGAATCTCTAACATCTCCTTAACATCAACATTTATTTCATGAGACCAATCATATTGATGCAATCCCTTGACTTCAACAACTGCAGAATCAATTGTGTTTACTGCAAACCACGCATGCATCGAAGTGTATGTTTTCTTATCAGTGACCACATGAAATACCAATTTTTCAGGATTGAGAGAGGCGTTTATAGTAGAAGATATGACAACTGAGGCACCTAGGACATTGTCAGTTAGAAGAACAACATGGTGGAAGGAAGGGTCAGTAATGCGGTAAACAAATTCAGGTGAAGGTAAGCGAGAACGAGCTACAGCATTTATGGCATATTCTTCAGCCAACTTGAGGGAAAGGCAATGCACGCATTTGGGTACACCATGAGAAGCTAAATTCCAGTAAATTAACTCACGACGTTTAGACGTTTGAACCATACGCTCCATCTTCAAGATCTGCATAGAGAATAAAGAAGTTTACTTCAAACTTCCATTATGATCAGCAGTTGAATTTCAAAAGGGAAAAACAGGAATAAGCTGTTACAGTTTGGTTGATGAAAATTGCTTAAGCAACCTTATTATCCTATCAGGAACAAACTAATTTCCTAAACTATTAGTATCATTGTGGAACACTACTGGAAAAGTAGCACTCAGCCATCAACGTTTCTCATAGCACATACATTAAGTCGGCTCTCAAGGCAGGCAATAGACACTCATGAAAATTGGTACGACTCAAGTCTCAGAGCTTTCATTTATGTTATATGATGAATGTCAAAAGACAGTAACGAAAAAGCAGCCACAAATTTAACACATGAATAAGAAAGGTTCTTCAGTATTCTTAAACATAAAGAAAAGGTGTTTTTGAAAGGAATTGAAAAACCATTTCCAAACTATAGCTTAATTCTCAGACTTGCCAGTATGATAATAAATTTGATATAATCCCCAAGATTTGTCGAGGATGGCCTTCCACCTTTCCACGTATATGTAAAATACCATATCAGTAAGCTGCTCAACAGGTACGCTGTTAACTAGAGTAATGGAGGCTGCTTAATTTACACACATTATTGGCTTACTGTATTTATATCATTTAGCCCATGTTTACAATCATTATTTGTGTAAAATAGAATTTTGAATAGTGATTTTTTGGATAATGTATGGTTAAAAGTAGATAATTATTTTGGATTTACGTATATAATATTTTATTGTATAAATGTGATTAAAAATGATTATGAAGTAAAAAGAATTGAAATAATGGTTGTCAAACAAGGGTTTAAGCAGCTAGTCCATCATTTGGCTTACTGCATTTACATTAGTATTCCAAAAAACGTAAAGCGTGACAAAGTATATAGGTCAAGCTTCGACTTAGGCGAAACTTAAGCGTAAAAAAGAGTTAAAAAATGAAAGCTTTAAAAAAATGCGTGTTAGGTACGCCCAGACATGAAAAAAATAAAAAAACAATTTTAAAAAATGAAAAAGCACAAAAAGCAAGAAGGGAGACGTTTTGATCCAGCTTCGAGCTTAGCCTAGGCGTCGCTTTCAGAACATTAATTTATAGAAAGTATATCACTTTTATTTTGATGCTATTTGGTATGAATAGAATCTACCTCTTATTTCAAGGTTTCAAACTTCTTTCGTATATCTTGAGCATTGTTTAATTACATAAGCAAAGCCTAATAAATTTCCAAGAACCTAACGCTGGGTGGGCAGAATGGTACATTGGACAAAGCTATATTTGGTTACTCTCTTTATTTTAAAAATCTTTATTTTCATACTTATTTTCAATCACACGTTCACACAATAAAATATTTTGCACATAAATTCAAAAAAATTTCATACTTTTTAACCACTCATTCTTCTAAAAATTACTATTCAAAACTTTATTTTCCCAAAAGTATGATTGTCAAAGAGGGGCTAAGAGAG
>CAIGRP010075897.1:0-24403 GCA_903798385.1 Fraxinus cuspidata | reverse complement strand
AATTATAAAAAAAAAAAAAATCATTTATTTGACTAAAAATACTGTTTCGTTTGTCACTATACAAGAGACCGTTCTCTTTATGTTTCAGTTTTGTGTTTTGAGTGTCCATTTTGAGATTATTGAAAATGTATTTTTTTGGGCATTGTGAAAAATTATTTTGTAAATACTCAAATCGAGTTTTGAAAATTTTGACTTGATTATAACTGAAAACATTCAAAACGATAAATTTGTCGTTTTGTGTTTTATTTGTAAATTTTTAACTTGTTTTCAAAAACGCGTTTTTAAAAATGGAAAAGAGAACACGTTTTCACTGTTTTAGAAAATTGAAAACAGAAAACGACTTGAAAATGGTAAAAAGAACATACACTAAGACTTTCAATAGCATCTACCATTTGGCAATTTTGATATAAAAATGTCCAAAACGTTACTTTTGTAATTTTTAATGCAATCTGGTAATGGTTAAATATCGAATTACATAATCAAATTTGACCATAATTTCTTGATGATTTATTTAAACTAATCAATCATGCACCAAAATCAAACATGATGGCACCACTTGAGTCTTGTCATCACATTCAATATCTACGTCTCTATCGAGTAACACGTATTCTATTTTTAAGCTGAATTTTTTTAATTATTATTATAATATTTAGTAAAAAAAGTAAGTTTTATGATCGTCTATTAGCTCTTAATTAATTGATACAAATGGGATTTTCAAGCAACTAATTGGTACACAAGGACTGATAGTTGATATAAATGGGATTTAATAGGAAAAAAAATTGTTATATGATTGCCTCTTGGCTCTTATTAGTTTTACCAGTGTCATATCCTATCTTTCCATTTTCCTACATATTTCAGTGTCTTTAATGAAAAAAAATCTTTATTTGGCCATCAACCAGGCATATATAACGTACATTGATTATAATACACAATTACAAAAGAAAGAAAGAAGAAAGAGAAAAATGGAAATTAAAATAAAAAATAAACAAAAGAGAAATTAGAAAGAAAAGAAAAGAAAAAGAAAAAGAAAAAAAGTGGAACCCTTCACCACCATCCCCCCAGCTTATTGGCATTTTTCTTTTTCTTTTTCCTTTCTTCTTTTTGTTGTTAGGTTTTTGACATAAATAAAACCGACTTCTTAATAGTAATGTGAACCGTCCACTGATTACCAGTGATGCTAGAAATTGAAAGGTTAGACACAGTGTGCTACCAATAAAAAATAGGTCAATGACAACGTCCTTAGGTTGAAAACGAGCACCACAATTTTTCCGGGAAAATAATGCAGGTGAGAGAGCATGGATAGTCATTAGCAACTGCAATCTTCCCCTTATTTGTAATAGGAAAACTGGGTTTATTACTTTACTTGGAGGATCAAAGGAAATTAAAAAAAATTTGGTCCCCTCAACTAAGAACAGCCATTCTACAAAGCAATTTTCAGACAACAAAGTAGGTAAAGTTGGTCACAAGGCGGGTCTTTCTTTTGAAAATACTAGTGACAAACTACCCGAATATGAACCACCCTAACTGCCCTCTAAATGTCTGCTTCTAGTCCTCCTACTACCTTCCATTATTCTGTCTTCACTTTTCCACTCAAAACAATAATTCAGACTTCAAGATGAAGTGGGGGAGGAATAAATCTGCATCACCTTCAACTCATTGTCATGCTTTAATTACTCGTGTTCTTCCAGCTTCTTGGCTTGTTAAGTTCAAGCAGAATGGTGTTAGTTTTGAGCCTAATTCAGCACAAAAGAAGCAGAAAAGTAAGCTGAAATCTCCATCTTCGAGATCATATGAATGTGCCAGTTGGAAGGAAGGTAGATTCTGTAATATGGACGATGACGTTTATTGGAAGCTTTTGTTTGGGGAAGAAAGAATCAAAGCTAGGAATAGTCCCCGTGGAATGAATTCTGTTAAGTATTACTCTGATGACGAGCTTGGATTTCCAACAGAAATGACAACACATGACAATCTGCAGTTCAACGACATGGCTCTGGACACAAGGAAGATGAAAGAAATACAGCACGAGATGAGAAATACGTGGGAAAATCATGACTCGAGGAGCAGAAAGGAAAATGGGAAAGCTACAAACAAAACACCAAGGAGAAAAGCTAAGAAGGATCAAAAGTCCAAAAACTTGGGAAAAAAAGGAGCAGAAAATGAAAGACGGCCTGATGAGGAGAAGTCGTTGAAGACAGTTGAAAAGGATATATTTGAAATTGGAATGGAGAGTAGGGTAGTTCATATGAAAGAGAAGGATTATGTGAAACCAGCAGCCTCTAATTTAAGAGAGCAGCATGGCATCTTTCCAAGCTCCAGTGCAAGAAAATTAGAAGAAGATTGCACATTTGATGATCTGAATTTGGAGGAAAGTAATGCAACTTCTCAAGAAGATTTCAATTTGGACAGACAAGAATGTGAAGACAAGAAGATTAAGGATATAATCTCACATATCGAGCACCGTAGGAAGTCTGCTTACATAAGTAGGGAGTCTCCTACAAGAATGAAGCAGAAACTAAAAGTGTGTTCTCCTAGAACAGAATGCAAAATTAGAGCTCTTGAAGACATCAAGAAAGCAAGAACGAAATACAAAAAGAAGACAAGGGAGAAAGGAGTTAAAGGCAGTACAGTCTTTGATAATTTTGCCGTGGTGAAATGCTCCTTTGCACCAGAACAGGACTTCAGAGATTCAATGGTTGAGATGATCAGAGAGAAAGGGATCAGACGGCCAGACGAGCTTGAAGAACTCTTGGCTTGTTATCTAACGTTAAACTGTGATAAATATCATGATCTCATCATCAAGGCCTTCCAGCAGGTGTGGCTATTTGAGCTGAACCAGGAGTTTATAGATCTTGAAATAGGAAACGATCACCTGATTTATTAAATAATTATTTAGTCATGCATATGTAATATTGTAACCAGAATACAAAATATTGTTCTTTTATAGGAATAATAAGTGCTACTTTTATCTTTCACACAAAAACTTACAAAGTCGAGGCATGGAAAGAATCAGAGTACAAGTTTCGGGTTGATTATGATTACTAAATAAGGTTAGAATGATATCGTCCTAGGCTTAAGAAATGCCCCCCACACACCTTTCATTCTCTTGTCAAGTTCTCTCTGCTGGAGTAAGATGTCCCAACTGTTCCGTTTTCCTTTTTTCTGCTTTCATGTTTTTTCATACATTGAACTTCAAATGAATCGATAGAACCAGGATTTTTAGATAGAAATTGTTCTGAGAATACATTATTGACCTCCATAATCCATTCACATAAGGTAGCCATCCCAACTGCCTTTTCGTCTGCAGCAGCCTCTGGAGGAAGAACACTCGGAATTCATGTCAATCCCAGAAGTCTTGGACCCAACATCAACCTTTGGTTGTATATAAAATCTCGTGATCATCTGAACATCTTATATGTACAAAAATAATTTTAGTCCACATGGACCATCTATAACATAATTGCAATTCTCAATTAAACGAACTAATTTTGCCAGCACAACAAAACAAAATAATTGCTCGAATTATAACCAGCGCCCACCCTCACCCCCCTCCTATAAAAAGCCTAAACACGTGCACCACCCGCATTTTCAGGACGTGTGATCCATAAATTAATTAACCCCTCAAACCCCGCAGTGGTATTCTCGTAATTTCCTCCATCTCCAAGACCAAACTATTACCATTCTCTCCTGCATATCTAGCTCTCACTTTCTTTTCTCTTCATTTATATCAACTCTCCCACTTCCCTTCACAATAAAACCCGGTCCACTCCAGTCAAACCGGATATTTTTCTCTCCATCCGGTTCGACTCGCTGAGTTTTCACTTTCGCCGGTGGGAGTCAAAGCGACTGATTTAGATGACGTCGGGAACGAGGCTACCAACATGGAAAGAAAGGGAGAACAACAAGCGGAGAGAGAGGCGGCGGAGAGCGATCGCCGCTAAGATCTTCGCTGGTCTGAGGATGTACGGAAATTACAAGCTCCCCAAGCACTGTGATAACAACGAGGTCCTGAAAGCTCTCTGTAATGAAGCTGGTTGGATCGTTGAAGAAGACGGAACCACTTATAGAAAGGTAAGCTTATATTTGAAATAATTTCTTCTATCAAGGTAGGCGCAGGTTAGCACGCGACGTGCAGGATGGGAATCGTGTGCGGGTAGTGTAGATCTTTGGCCACTGGAAAAATCTCGATTGACTTTAGGTGTCCCTAATGGATTTTAAGAAATTGTGGTAGTTGGTTACTGGATAAGTCTAAAATGCGCTGGAGTTGTAACGTCACCGCGGGGGATAAGATGATGACCAGGTTGCGCAGGTGCTTTGCTGCACAGTCGTAGTCTCGGAATTCGCTGTGTGACTGTGTGAGCTGAATGCTATGGTGCACTGTACGCATCCGGCGCAAAATAGGAATAGGAGGAATCGAACCCGTAACTAGGGGAGAAAAAAAAGTTAGGAGGGCTGTTTGATTTGATTGGTTGTCAACTGCTGTCTCTCTCTTAACGCATGTGAGGGTTTTGTACCAGTGAACGGTGCAGATTTATCTGGATGTGGTGATATGTACTATAGTCTCCTACTCTATATCATTTCTGAATGTGAATTTACACGACTCTCAAAAGATTCTAATCCTTTAACCTTTTGTACAGACAATTTTTTATATTAATATTTATTTTTAGTTTTGACAAAAGACACGCAGGGCCCTCCCTGCCCGTGTAGCTCCAATTATAAGGCAGTTTATATAGGACAAACCTCTGAATACCGATCAGCTCGTCCGGACATTCTTAGACAAATATGTCCCTGCTTATTCTCTTTATTACTCATCGTTTAAAGCTTGTGAAGATCTATGGTTCACGTGGGCAAAAGCATGGCATTGGTACTTTTGTTGTGGTCAGTAATTTTACTCCCTCATTGACTCAACCATTATGTTAGATCAGTGTGAGGGGAGTGCACCAATCACCGTCATCCTCTCGCAAATTTATACCAAAAGTTGGTCGAATTTGACACGTTTAATACTCACATAACAAGACATGGACTCATTGCCAACAGCCCACCACTACCAAGTTTAACCCTTGATGCAAGAACCTGTGCTTCCGATCCCTTGTTATTTAAATGTGTATGTTGAAAGGAAGGTTGTCATTTAGGGTACTTCCAGAAATGTTAGGCAACTGCAAATTATATTGCTTGACCTATGTAACTAATGAAAAGGAGGTAGGTTTAATGTTTATTTGAATAGTGACACACGGGTTGTAACTAGATACTTGGGACTGTTGTTGCGTTATTTGTTGTGTTGTCAATGCTAAGAGCAGTTGTGTTGTCAATGCACGAGCAATTATGTTCCATCACTCTACACACATCAGCAGCAAGCTGTAATTGGTCATTCACAACTGTTCTTGTCATTTCTTTGCATTTAATGCATAGAAATCTTGCATGTTTGTTGCATTATAAATAACAAGTTTATTTTCATATGCTCATTGGCTTTTAGACGAAAACACTGTATCTTCTAGATGGCAAAGATGAAGGTCATGCTAGAATTTCATATATTCTAGTTGTAACATAGCGTGTGATGAATTTAGTTTATGATAGAATTACGGTCATGACAGCTAACTCTAGTGATTATACATCTACTGAAGTCATAAAAAATGCTGAGCGATGTACGATGATTTAAGTGAACTCGGTGAATGCTGAGGCTCCCTATCCCTTCTCAAGCTGAAGTGTCAGGGTGATAGAAACCATTGGGCTAGTGGTGAATACTAGCAGGTAGATCAGTTTTGGGCTCCCAACTATACATCAATTGCAGGCGTGACCAAGCAGAAAATGGTGACCTTCTGTGCTCATTACAGTTATTAAAAACTGATTTCAGATATTATGATCATGCTTGAGACATACTGTAAGCTCTCTTGAAGACAGAGGAGAGTGGTAAAGATAGTGTACAAGATGCTTGAATTTTACACAATTTTAGATCTTTTAAGTTTTATGTTTACGGGAGAAGTTTCTGGCTCATACTTTTGCCTAATTGCTTATTGGGAAAACATAATTGCATTTTTTGAATGTTTAGGGGCATTTCGACACATTTTTATTAGGAATTGGTTGATCGACTGAAGTTTTGATTTACTGAGAACTATTCTTTGTGTATTGCTATTGTAATTCAATGTTAAGACCTTCCGATTGTATATGTTGTTAGATTATTGCAACGTAAACGTTATGTGAAGCCATAATCTATTAACTTCTAGAAAACAATGAAACGTTTGTGTTTAAAATCTTAGATGTTTACTGCTTATGTTCTGATTTCTGTTAAATAGTTTCTCCCCTTCTGCAGGGATGCAAGCCTGTGGAACGCATGAATATTATTGGCGGTTCAGCTACAGTAAGTCCTTGCACTTCATATCAACCAAGCCCAGGAGCATCTCTTAACCCAAGCCCTGCTTCATCCTCCATTCCCAGCCCCGTTTCATCCTATTATGCTGCTAATGCCAATAATACTGCTGATCCTAACTCCCTTATCCCGTGGCTCAAAAATCTATCATCTGGGTCCTCACTTGCTTCATCCAAGCTACACCACCATGTCTACGTCCCTGGGGGTTCTATAAGTGCTCCAGTCACCCCACCATTGAGCTCGCCTACTGCACGCACTCCTAGAATGATGGGTAACTGGGATGATCCAACAGCCGGTTCAGCATGGGCTGGGCATCACTATGCCTTTCTACCCTCTTCTACCCCACCAAGTCCTGGTCGTCAAACTCCACCTGATTCAGGATGGCTTTCTGGTGTTCAAACTCCCCAAGAAGGGCCTTCATCTCCCACATTTAGCCTTGTCCCGCCAAATCCATTTGAGTTCAAAGAGCCATTGTCAAATGGGGGGTCTCGTATGTGGACCCCAGGGCAGAGTGGAACGTGCTCTCCTGCTGTGGCTGCGGGTTATGATCAAATGGCTGATGTTCCCATGTCAGATGCAATTTCAGCCGAGTTTGCCTTTGGCAGTAATACCAAAGGACTAGTGAAACCATGGGAAGGAGAGAGAATCCACGATGATTGTGTTCCTGATGATCTCGCGCTTACTCTTGGGAACTCTACGACCAGGTAATTGATTGATCTTTCTAATTGTTAGGAAAGGAGATAAAAGATTATTTCTAACAAATTATTTGTTTTGGTGCATTGCAGATAAAAAGGTGCAAACAAAAAAGGAAAAGTATCCAAGTGTTCACTAATATGGATCTGCCTCTTTGCAAACTTCAATTACCTACCTCGTGTCGCCCTTTCTGAACATGGTAGTATTCTGGTCCATTGAGAGAGTAGGAGCCTTTTTTTCCCTCTTTTTTCCCCCACATAAGAAGAAACAATGGATTGGAATATAAATAGCCAGTGTTGTTACCTCTGCACCATTTTATTTCTCTTTGCTGATTTTCCTTCGTATATTTTTCTTGCAAATTCTTTCCATTCTTTCTAAATGTTGCACTGTAACACCTGCCTACTGGTGTGTGGTTATGTTTTTCTCTTTTGTATTGGAATTTATCTTTGATGATCGTAAACTACTTTTGTCCAGTGTTCTTTATGCACTGATATGGTTATCTAAGTTATAATACTTTGCCCCACAACCATCCCATCCCGTTCCAAAAATATAAAAAGTACAGAAATTTTTATAATTAGCAGGCTTCGATGTTGAGGGTGTTTTCTAGTTAATTTGAAGTAATCTCAAATTGGAGTACTATAGCACTTTTTGACTCCATTTAACATTTATAAGACACTATTAATTCAAACGAACTTAAATGAGCATGACACAAGTATAAGTAAACTCGCGAGTTAGATAAGTCGAGCAAGACAACAAATGTATTAAATCATGGTTGGTTCTATTAAACATCAAATTGGAGCCCAAATCCTAATTATCATTAATATTATGCTCAATTTAGAGTCGCTCATTTACTAACATTTATCAATTGAATCTGATGGATCATGAGGACACTTTCACCCCATCATCGATTCCTAATATACATCACCTTTCATTTACCAAAGCAATTTGCCTGTCAATCTGTACAACATTTGGCTATGTACAACAAAAGAATCCTGCAACAAAGTATATACAATGCAACTGAAATCTACATTGTGTACGATGGCAGACGTCCCCCAATTTTGCTGTCACCCTTGAAGCTTCTGGTACAAGTCTCCGAGGGCTCGGTAAAGAATGGCTGCAGCAGGTGGTCGAGGCAATGAACTAAGAAGAATATCTGATGCATTTATCGACTGGCTACCATAGAATCTGGAATTTTCCCGTGCACGAGTAGTGACCACACTCCCTTCTAAAGAGCATCCAATAAATGCACCTATATGGCAATAAAGAAGATATTGCAAAATGCGTCAAGAAATATACACTGCTATAATTTGTCACCAAGATTAATTCCTCATCCTCGAATCAGAATGAAAAAATGAAAACAATTCACAAATAACATTTATGAGGGGGGAAGGTTAAACTGAATGAAAAAAATTACCTTTACTACAGCTATACGTATAACAAGCAGTGTAGCCATTGGAACCAGCTCTCATATCAGCTTCTGCAGTACGTCCTATGATCCCTATAGCTGCACTCAAACCAGCTCCAACCGAGAGATGCACATCACTGCTGAAGGTTTTTACAGCATCACTTGTTCTTAATACAACTATAAAATCAGTAAACTCTCCCCCAGCCTGCAAAAGGAATATAGAAGCTAAAAAAGACATTAACAGGTAAAAGCTCCTACGTTCTGTTAGTGATAAGTTGTTAGCCGCTCCTTGTTTATTTGTTGTAGAAAGCAGTCTGTTATGAGTAAGTTGAGGGGCGCAGAAAGCCATTAAATCCTGAGATCTCACTTCCTATTTGTTTAGTGCCTAACCCAAATTGGGCTTGAGCATTGACATCCCTAAAATGAAAATTTTGGGAGACAGAAGCATACAATGTATTGTTTGATGAAGACTGGTAAATCTTCTAACACTTTTAAACAGAACTTCCCAAGTAAAACTTAAACCACTTTACCTGAGCACCCCAGCCTACACCAAAGGAAGCAATGGCAGATGGTGCAGACCATGTGCCATCATCCCTACGAGCAACCACCAGACCCGTTCCAATGTTATATGTCACCACCATTCCAACTTTCACAACAGTAAGTATTGCAAGGCCTTTTGCATTTTGTAAAATAGCTTCTGGAATTCTTCTCTCAGGTCTCAAGGAACCAACCTGAGAAATCATATATTGCACAACATATATAGAAGTCAACAATCAATTAAGAGTTTCATAACAACATTTATATGTGAGCTTTCACTTGGGAGAAAGAACTCATATAGCTAATTGATGCATTGCTGTATTAATAATTTTCTACTTAAAAGTTAACATGAAGATAGCATGTCCACAAACCATCAATTTGTTTTCATGACTTAAATAGGAAGTGTTAAAGAGATAAAGAAAATGTTGGAAATTTGAGTTGATTTCAGACCTTACTATAACAGCAGATTGTGTTTGTGGCCTTGTAAATTTCATATTCCATCGTCTGACCCCACGGAAAATTTATCCAGGATCTCAGAGTGCTTAGGTCTGTCAGATCATGCGTTGCCAACTGTGCAGCACGGCTTACTTGATTCATTAAGTACGGCTGCACAGTCTCAAGACGCACACAACATACATCACACACTCGTTGTGGATTCCCAGCACGAAATTTTTCTGGCAATAAGCTCCGTCCACGGGTACAATCACCACAAAAGACTCCTCCACAAAACCGACAATGGTGCCTGGTGCACATTATTGGGTGAAACCGCACACTACATAGCATACAGGAAGAAGCTGCACTATCTGGAAGCCATTTGGGTGGTTCAGCTTCAAGAAGTTCTTGGGCATTACTGAAATTAGCCTCCGTGAGAGTTTGAGCCATCTCCTTCCATGCTTGCTCAATTACGCAGTTAGATATCCATGAAATTTTCCCAATATCACCTGAAGCAAAAGAACTGACTTTTCCTCTGGCCACAAGTAACATCTCCACTACCACATTCCACATGGTCATATCTTTATCTTCCCCATTGCATTGACCCCAACTTGCATCTCCTTCGGGAGCGTATCCGCCATTTGTACAGAAACCTCTGGTCCACTCTTCGCGGTCACTTTCTGACATAGGAGGAATCGAGACAGGAATCCAAATTCCAGTTTCTTCATAATGCGGTGAGTCATAATAAAAGTACTTTCCTTGCTTAGAATGCAATGTATTCAGCTCTCTCTTATGGTCAATCTCAGCTTCTGTATCTTGAGGTGACTCTGTCTCAGAGTCTTCCATGTTAGCTATTTCTGTGCCCATATTCTTGGTGGCCTTCTCAGGCCAGGAAGATTCACATTGTTTATCACTGTTCTCTGTAGGCGTAGCCATCTGGCGGCACGGTAAGACACCATTTTCATTTATTGGGCGTCCCACCTTTTCGGACAAATACTCAAGTTCCTTAATTTTGGCCACATCTTGGCTCCTAGATTCATCCTGAAGCATCTCACAAGAAAATGATACAGACTTATTTTGTTGGCTCTGAAAGCACACACTTTCATCACTTTCATTCCCTTTGCTCTGGAGTGATAATTTATTAACAGATTCTTCACTTTGGACTATTTGCTGGCTCATGAAATGGTTGGTCTCCGAAACATCCTCCGCAAAGTGAACGCATGATGAAGGGTTGTATTCTTCATGGCCATCCATTTATTTGCCTGCAGAGCCAACAAAGCTTCTAAGTTTTAACTACTTGTAAGAGAAAACTGCATCCCCAGTTAAAGCACCCCCAGAATCAAGGAAAGGAAATAACATCTCTTTTTAGTAGCTTACTTCAAAACTTCCAAGAAGCAATTACTCTTACAATTTTATTGGAGACACCTCAGACATCAGTAACATACTCGCAAAGGGTAATAAATCCGTTCTCTACTTTAATCCTCACATTTAACCTTGGGCTTGCTAAGGTTTCAACATTTTCTCTTTCCCATTTAGTGCTTTGTTCAAGCTTTCACGAGATCACCACATAATTGAACATATGATACTTTTTAACTAATTATGAAAGCCCTCAACCCATATTTCACTAATATACAGCAAAAATGGGTAAATTAAGATTTACAAGAAAATCTAAAAAATTGTTCATGGGGTCAATATAATGTAACTCATAAATAAGTTCACAATCACGAGTGATGCTGATGCAATATAATACTTCTAGTTTTACTATAACACATCAAAAAAGAACAATATTAGAAAGCACATTTTTTCCACTCCATATGTTTTTCATTACTGAACAGCTTTTTAGGCAGGAAAAAGGGGTAAAAGTCATATTACCGACATATGCACTTTGAAGATACCTCATGCTATAAACCTAGGTAAATCACCAGCAGGATTGTGGTCTCATGTTTACTACCCCAATTGAAACCCATTCATTAACCAACCTTAATGAGTATGTTGCTCACATCAGTTGTTAACTTACCAGTTCCATCATCCTGCAAATATCAAACACCCTACCACCATATTTAGCACTACACTACACAAATAAAAAGGCCAGATTCATCTTGGGCGAAATCAACTTAATTTTTTGAAAAAGGACTGATTAACCTAGTATAAATAATTCTTGAAATATGGGTAAGCTTATTTGCAATCATTCCCAAACAATAGATTATTCTGACAAATCATAGCAATCAAACAGAAGGAACGTGATCTCTGAGCCAATAAAAAAGTTAAAAAGGAAATATATACAACCAGTTTCACAATCAAACCAAAACAACACTGAAATCAACTAAGTTTAAGAATCAATTTATATATCCATAAGAAAATAAGAAAGATATTAAAAGAAGAGTACCTGTAGAAAATTTGGAATGGAAACCCTAGATTTCGATAGCTCGATTTCTTATCCAGCAGAAGTTCGCAACCCCGTTTATTGTTAATCACCCAACGACGCGACACGATATTAATTTATTTATACGAGCTAAACAAAATCTATTAAAAAAGATTCTAAAGTAAAATATATAATAATATTAAGAAACAGCAATAGTATATGACCCCTATTAGCTCAGTTGGTTTGAGAGTCGTGCTAATAATACGAAGATCGCAGGTTCGAGACCTGCGTGGGCAGATT
Organism: Fraxinus cuspidata; assembly: GCA_903798385.1. Classification (NCBI taxonomy): domain Eukaryota; kingdom Viridiplantae; phylum Streptophyta; class Magnoliopsida; order Lamiales; family Oleaceae; genus Fraxinus; species Fraxinus cuspidata. The sequence goes on along the minus strand of CAIGRP010075897.1, from coordinate 12,313 downwards.
ATATAAAGTTTTTCTTCTTTCCCCTTTTTAAGAGAGAGCTAGGGCTAAAACACACATTCCAAAACATTTTACCGTTTCTTTGCAAAATCCGGACTCTATTTTCTATAATCTTGATGGTCAAAATTCAAACCAAAAGCCAGTATTATCATCCTAGTCGGATCAACTTCTTGTCAAATGAGTCAATTTCCTAAATCCCACTCCCAAATTTTAAGAACTTCTATATTATTTTCCCTATATTACTGATTCAAGCTTATGGACAGCAGAGGTTAAATAATCATAAATTTTTAATAACTATGCTCTAAAAATTCATTTGATGCGATGAAGATGTTGTTTAAGTTACTCATGCATAATTACAATTATGCAACATGTTTTTGAATTCTAATGAAGAGTCGAGGGGACATTTTTAGTTGAATTAAAGAAAAATTTAAGTGGCTCTTCTCTTTATGTTTCAATTTTGAATTTTAAATTCATTTTGAGTTTTGCGTTTTGAGGTTCCATTTTGAAATTTCTGAAAACGCTTTTTTTTTTTTAAAACTGTTTTTAATAAAAAAAGAAAAATGTGTTTACTTCCTAATTTTGAAAAACAGATTATTCTTTTACTTATATAACAAATCAAAAGCAGTTGCCATTAAGGCATTGAAATTCCAAGTTGGTGACCCAAGTTCGAATCTCAACTACTTACCAATTTATTTGAAAAATTTCGTAACGTGCATATTAAAAAAAAAATCATTTGTATTGAATTGCGGTAAAACAGAATCGAACTAGTGACTTTCAGAAAATCCTAGATTCTCCTAACTAAGTTATCCCACTATTGGCAAAATCTAGTCGTTTTCCGTGTTTTGAAGTTTTGGTTTGATTTTAACTGAAAACAACTAATACGATTTTTTTGACGTTTTTCATTTTCTTTGTAAATTTTAAACTCGTTTTTTGGAAATTCGTTTATGAAAATAGATAAATAAACATGTTTTCGCTATTTTCGAAAACTGAAAATGACCTGAAAACAGTATAGAGAACATGCCATAATCTTTTCAATCTCAATTTCCTCAAAATCGAGCAAAATTTGAAGATTGAAATGAATTTCAACCGTCAAAATCAGGAAGTCTAATCTCATTAGTGTGAAGGTGCCGAGTGAAAATTTTATGTATCCTACCGTGAACGCTTTCATATTAATTCAATTGTATTATACATGATCTGATCATGAACACTAACTCAACAATGGGAATGTAAACTTGGATTGCTTTAGCAAGCTTTTTAAATTTTTCACGTTTTTCAGAAGAAAATTAAAAAATATATATTCAAATAGAAAATCAAATGATCGAAAAAGTAGATTTGACCGATGTAATAAATATCTCTATGGATGATGATAAGAAAAAGTGTTGTTCACGGGCGAGTCAATGCCAGCCACTTCCAAGTTTAAAGTAATAGCTGGGAACTCCATGAATCATGGGAGTCTGCCACTTTTCTCCTCAGGTATTATCTTCAACCTTTTGAGCTCTAGTCGATTAGGTAATTACGAAACAATTTGACTCGGATTAAGCCCTATCACTATTTTGATTTTGATTTTGATTTTAATTTGAAATTATGATTTATTTTAAAAAAATTATTTATAAGAGCACTGTTAAATGATGTTATGTACCACTGTTTAAATTGTCAAAAGTTATTTTATTTATTTTGGTCAAAGCGCGATTAATAATTTAACATTAAAATTTTAATTATTAGTTTATGAAAAATTAAAAATATGAAAAATTATATAATCAGCATTGAACTTAATTTTGGTTTATAAATTTGAAAAATGTAGAATATTATCCTTGGTTGCGCTTCAACGTTCAATTTTGGTTGCCAAATTTGAAGAAATTACCAATTTTGTTCACATACGAAAACTGTGTAAACAGTATCGTATATTAAAAACATCCAAGCTTAAAAATTTGAAAATGATTCAATTAATCAGATAATTGATTAATATTCTCAAATTGGAAAATAAATTGACAATTGTTCATGTCGGAGTCTTCAAGGGAAGTTAGATTTTTCGTTAACTTAATTTTTAAGCTATATTGCATTAGATCACCTACTAACCTGAAAATTCATCTAATTACAATAGTGAAATAAATCGTTTTCATAAGATGGTGACTTTATTATATACAATATACATCTCTCTCTCCCTCCGTGTGTGTACATATAAAATTCGAAGACGTTTCAAGTTTTTTAAGCTCTAAAATACTATGTCAATTTAAAAAAAAATAAAATTGTATAGTTATAATAGAATTAAATTTTAGAAAAATATTAAATCTCTGTTTGGTAGGAATTAAAATCTAAATTTCATGAGACTCGCAACTTTTTAACTATACATTTCATTAATTTTTATCAAAATCTACTAAATATCTTATTTTAATCAAAATAGGGGCTAACTGGCTAAGCTTTTGGGAAATCATCTATCTTATATCACTTCAAATGCATAAGTATGCTCTGCATCTCTCTAAATATTGACATTAGGTGATATTGTCTTTGATCAAACAATCCAACCTAGCCCATGTTTGATGATCATTATTTGGGTAAAATGGAGATTAGAATAGTGATTTTTTTTTTTTTTTGAAAAAATGTGTAGTTAAAAAATAGAAAAAAAGTTGATTTTACGTACAGAATATTTTATTATGTAAAAATGTGATTGAAAATGAGTATGTAAAAAAAAACGTTTTGCAATAATAATTATCAAATAGAGGCTTAATACCTTATTTCATAATCCATTGCTAGGTTGCACGGAAATGAGAAACGAGTCATTAAACAAGAGATATGAAACAAATGCACAAGCACAACGCATGAAAAATAATATAATAATTTAAATATAATAAATAGTGAGTGAGCAAAATTAATGTAGTTGATTAATGCAAGGTAGTTATGGAACTTGGCCATTCTGTGTTTCTGTATTTCCGGTGGGTTGTTGAAGCAGCCTTCAATGCTGCCTTTGTTCACTGTTGAATTAAATAAAATCAAAGTCACAATTTTCAAAGATACAGATACAGACATGATTAGAAGGAAAAAAAAAATTAAAACTTTAAAACAATTATTTGAAAATGATTTTTTATTTATTTTTAATAAATAAAGATGATTAGACTTGAAAGGCTCATAGTCAAATGCTTTGATCTATCTTCAAAAGTCCAAAAGCTTGGGTGGGGTTGGGTATTCACACGATACATACAGATATACATGTATAAATATTAAAACGTGTTTTGCTGGGCTCTCTCGGAACTCTTTAAGAGAAAAATGGCGGAGATATCATCTGGCGCAAATGGTAACCATGGAATGGCGGTGAATATAAAGCTGGAGGAAGATTCAAATCACCAAACTCTAACCGAGTCAGCAACCAGCAGCCATGGAAATTCTTCAGGCTGCAGCCTTCTTACTCTACCTTTTATACAGAAGGTGATTCTTAATTATCCCCTCTTTTTTTCTTGATTTCACTTACAAGTTATAATATTAGGGATATTAATACAGATAATCGCGGAGATACTGGGGACATATTTCTTGATATTTGCTGGTTGCGCTGCGGTGGTGGTGAACTCCGACAAGGACAAGGTGGTGACGCAGCCGGGAATTTCAATAGTGTGGGGTCTGGTGGTGATGGTTATGGTTTACTCAGTTGGACATATATCTGGTGCACATTTTAATCCTGCTGTAACTATTGCTTTTGCTACCTGCAAGAGATTCCCATGGAAACAGGTGAATTTTATCGACATACTTTGATTTTTATCTTATTAAAAACGATTTTTTTAATCCATTATATAAGTTTTAATAATTTATAAGTTGAGGAATTTATTTGTTTATGTTTATATTACTCGTCTATCATATCATGTGCATCAAAGGTGGCATGTTGAATGCCAACTTTGCGTTTGTTTGGCAAAGCTTATTTGAAAATAATTTTACTCAAATTCGTTTTACAATCATACATTATCCCAAAAGAATAATTTTTCATGTGAACTTGTAACTTTTCTTACTCTAAAAACCCACATATTCAAAAAACAAAATAAAAATAATAATAATAATCAATTTTCCCTTTAAATAGTTTCTCCCAAACAAACCCTTAATTTTAAGGTAAGATTTGAGAGAATTATCTATCTCATTAATGTAGATAGTTTTACATCAACTACCTCATTTTTAGTCATTTATCAGTCACAAATTAACAATATGTTTGGCTTAACTTATTGCTAAAAAAATAGTCAACGTCAAAATGCAAATTTACTTTTTTTTTTTCTTTTTACATTCAATATGTATTGAATATCCTATTAAGTAGACCGGCGTTGAAGCTGGAATAGTAGGGAAATTCTGTGGGGTTGCATTACTAGAGAAATTAATATTATTTAAAAATTTTTCCAAGTCGTTTAATTACCATCTTCGATTAGGTACCGGCCTACATATTAGCTCAAGTCATTGGATCAACCCTCGCAAGCGGAACCCTAAGATTACTGTTCACCGGCAAGCATGATTACTTTTCCGGCACACTTCCTGCCGGCTCCGATATGCAGTCTCTGGTTGTGGAATTTATAATTACATTCTATCTAATGTTTGTCATTTCCGGCGTCGCCACAGATAACAGAGCTGTTAGTCCATTTAATTCTTCAGCTTCTCACATATATAATTATTTTTTGAAATTCCAATATGTATGATAATATACCTTTCGTTTTATACATTATTTTAAATGCATAAATCGGATTATTAGGCGACAAAATGGTAATAATTGAAGGGAGTCAAAGATATTGACATTTTATTTTTCTAACTTATCATGTTGAACGTGATGATGCAATCTTTTTTTAATAGAGATATAAATGTACATACGTCAAATTAAAACAATATTAACACATGGGTTTCTAGTGATTTATGGATGACTAAAGACATAAAAAAAAGAAGTCATGTAATCGATAATTATTGTACACGATAATAAAATGACATTTTGCATAACTATTAATTTCTCGGTTTGTCATGCAGATAGGAGAACTAGCCGGTCTAGCAGTTGGATCTACCGTTCTGCTAAATGTGATGTTTGCAGGGTATGTACACACTTCTAAATTATTCGTTGTTCTAGAAAATGAACCTAAAAGTTTAACAATAAAGGTTCGACTGCGACAATAAATTTTAAAGTTCCTTTTTGTTTGAAATTATATATATTTTTATTTCAATTTTTATGCTATAAACTACGAAGAATTAAAATTTATCCGCAGAAACTGATTAATTTGAAAAATTGCACCTAAGATGAATTGAGTTTGGTGGGCAGGCCGATATCTGGGGCATCAATGAATCCAGCAAGGAGTCTAGGCCCAGCAATAGTATCAAAGCAGTACAAGGGGTTATGGATCTACATGGTAGGCCCAATAACTGGGGCAGTGGCTGGGGCTTGGGTTTACAATATTATCAGATTTACAGATAAGCCCTTGCGGGAAATAACAAAGAGTGGTTCTTTTCTCAAGACCTCATCGCGTAACGTCTCCAATAGATAATTAAAGGCTTTCTTTTTCATTACATGTGTAATTTATACAGGAAAGAACAACATGTATTTTGAATGGAATAAACTTCTTACTTTGTTTTTACCAATGAGTTCAAGTTACATAACAAATACATATTCTTGATTTTAAGAGTAATCTACTTGATAGAAAGTATGTCTTCTTGACGAAGATAAGAGATAATGAGTCATTTAATTTATGTGATTTCATTATCTTTTGTTTATAATTGTATTAAGGTGTCTTTTGATATTATTTAGGAGTCTGTTGTCGATATTTATATCCCGCAAGTGTACGGATCGTAACAAGTAATATAATTGACTAATGAGTCTGGATATCGTTCCCACGAACACTACTATCTAACAATTAGTTAAATTATTTCAACTATAATTTGATCGAAATCAAATAATAAGATTTGTGATTTGTGTCTAAATTATTCCAATTAAACTAAATTATCTAACATACACAATTTATCGAATTTGAATTTTAAAAGTATGAAAGTGGATGCTAGGATTTACAATTTTACTTAGGGATCCATTTACTTTGTCAATCAAGATTTATTACTATTGTAGTGTTCGATTAAATTTTTCTAAAGTATTCAATTTACCCCTTTTGAGGCCTCATTGAGTTTATTTAACTAATTGAATTTCATATCTCCATGTGAATCAATCTTTAATTAAAAGAAGCATTAGTTCTAAGAATTCATCTAATAACCGCAATAATTAGTATATGTATTTCTACACGTTATACTAAATTATTGAATTTTAGTATGTGGTCTAAATCTAAAACTCACATCTCGATTCATGATAGATTTACAAAATCAAAAAATTATTGAATAATCGACCAAATAATTCAAACAATAAATTCGTGAATAAAATCAACACATATAAATTTAAAAAATTAGAATCTTGAATAAAAGAAATAAAACGCCACACATAGATTGTATTGTTCGACCAATCTATGAATTTAGATACTGATAATAATGAAAAAGAATATAGAATTCATAACCGGATTTTGAAATCTTGTTCATGAAAAGAATTAAATCTTGCACAAAAAATCTCTTTGAACTTCAAAAGTCTTCAAACTTTAATTTTTGCGCTTTGATTTTGATGATTATTTGTCTTTATCTTCCCTAAATTGTGTGGAACTTTTTCAAAAGTATCAAAAACTTGTATTTATACTCTCTCCATGTTTGAGTCCAATGTAGAAATTTTATGGGTTTGAAAACGGACAAAAAACACGCTCTAGATATTCTTAGGCAGTGCCTCGGCACCATGGGAACGGTGCTTTGAAGACACATTTCGGGTAAAAATCTACACAACACTTCGCTTAGTATATTTATCACAACTTTCTCTCTCGACATCTGATCGAGACAATTTAAATTGGGTTATAAAGATAATATAAGAGACTACAACTTTACTATAGATAACTGTTTTCCAATTCAAATATTTACTGGGCTAAAAATTGGTCTCAATCTCTCACTAAAAATTCGGAACATCTTTGTGAAATTAAAAATTGATTTGTGAAAATATTGTGATCATATTTTACTCATTTTGACTTCTAGCATTCTCGAATCTTCACCGTGAGTTTCAACACAACTTTTGAGTATTTACTCTTTAGTCTCCAAACTTTGGATCTTGTCCCCCTTTTCGCCAATTTTCATTTTTTTTTCAATTTTCATTTTCTTTCATCGAGTTTCACCTAATAAACAAAATATACAATAAATTAGGTTATAATTGTTCGAAATAACTATTAAATGTCTATATTTTTAAGTTCAAATAAATGTATAAAATACACTTATCAAAGTCTAAGGACTAGAGGGCAATTTCAATTAAGTTAAGATTAGGTTTTGTTACCTTTAATACCACGTGCCTGCAGTGGAGTTTTTCTTGGCTCTGTTTAACGAAATTGATAAATTGTAAGAATTTTCTCCAATTTCGATTCAAATGATATTCGTGTAAGAATTAACATTTTATCGATCCAGTGTAATTGTTCCAGTTCGTTTCTATTTGTGTCACCTCTACTACGAACTAGGCATTTTAGATGCGCCTTATTTTTTAATTTATTAGGCCATTATCTTTTGTGTTATATGTGGCTTCTTCCTTGAGCCTTTTCATGATGAACCGGACGAAATACAAATAGCATGGCCCTTCTTCACTCACGTAATATTGTTGATTGGGCATTTGCCCATTACCTTAGATTCCCCCTGCCCACCCTCTTATTTTCAGTGTGACTGATGACCCGAAAAAGACTAATCTTTTGAATATCCATATTGAATTCAAAAGTTCTTCCTAATTGTATGTAAAAAGAAAGGACCAATGACAATGAGCTGTCCAATATGGTTCCTCCACCATTAATTAATAGTTCAAGGACATAGTTTCTTACGGAAATGGACATTGTTTCGGATAACTATGGATAGAAATAACATGTATTCTATATTTCAATCCAGCAGATAAATTGTTGCTGCACGCTTCACTGTTATAAAAGATTTGCGTGGCTTTCAAATCTCTGTTGCCCAGTGTTTCACTCCTTTAAACTTTAGGTTTTTTGATCAATCTTTATTATATTTTAAGAGGCTTCTAAAGGATTTAAACAAGCTTAACATATAAATATACTCATAATTTGCAGTATGTATTTAAATTGTTGAAGAAGTCAATATATAAAAACTAGTATTAACAAAAACTCATTAGAAAATCTAGGTATACAGTATGCATCAATTCCATCATTCAAGAAAAGAAACCTATATCGAAAATGAGAAGGAAAAAGAAAAAAAAAAAAAAAAAATGAAAGCAAAGGATGATAATTAAATGGAGTTTCTATCCGTTACAGTCCGCTCATGCGTGGACATCTGTGTGTGTGTGTGTGTGTATATTTGGGGGAAAAAAATCACCCACATAACAGAAAAAGGTAAGAGAAAAGAGTTAACAGGAATTAGGGTTTGCAGTGAGCATGGATTCAGATAGCAACCCATCTCCCATTTCGTCAGTAAGCACTGATGGAGACTTTTCAAGCAACTGTTTCAATGCATTTTTCATGCAAAAGGTGATTCTTCTGCTAATGCAATTTTGCATGTATAATTGTTGATCATGTACCAGTAGAGAACATTCAATTGTTTGTTTTCTCAGTTGTTAGCTGAGCTTATAGGCACCTACTTCTTAGTATTTGCCGGTTGCACTGCAGTGGTGGTGAATATGGACATGAACAGAGTGGTGACACTTCCAGGAATAGCACTTGTATTTGGATTGGTTTTGATGGTCTTGATTTACTCTGTTGGCCATGTATCTGGTGCACATTTTAACCCTGCTGTAACCATTGCTTTAGCCTCCTGCGGAAAGTTCCCATTGATGCAGGTTTTTTATCAGTAAAATTAGACTATAGTAATTTTGAAAATTATTATTTTCTAACTCGTCCCCTCACGTGTGCTCTAACGTGCACACAACTGCGTTTAATCATCTAATTCTTCTACAGGCACCTGGGTATATCTCAGTTCAGATACTTGGATCAATTCTAGCAAGTGCAACAATTCGACTGTTATTCGAAGGGAACCAGGATAAGTTTGCGGGAACACTCCCGACTGGGTCAGATTTGCAGGCTTTCTTGATTGAAATCATAATTACATTTCTCTTCTTGTTCGTCATATCGAGTCTTACCACTGATGATCGAGCTGTAAGTCCTACTTAATTCTTCATGAATGGATTTATACAATGCTCAATTAAGCAAGCTTCATTTTTCTAGGTAACAAAACTCATATTGGAAGAATGCACGAGTAGGTCTAGATGTGTCAAAATATATTGGGATATGCTATTTGTACACCGGGTTTGACACCCCGGTGTACACTCCCCTCACAAAAAAGGAGGGTCCACATCCAATAAAAAAATCGCGAGCCCCCCTATTGTGAGGGGGGATGTACACCGGGGTGTCAAACCCGGTGTACATGTAGCATCACTCAAATATATTAGGCCCCTGTTTGTTTCCAATGTTAATGAAAATTTGTAGCGTTGCAATGGGAAGCAGCCGCTTTTATTGACCATTTTATCCCACAATGGGACTCATTTGTTTGAAAAAAAGGGTCAAAAAATTTATTCTTCTGTTAAAATAATGGGAAACAAATGGGTCCTAGATATGTTAAAGGATAAAATCTCACATGGAATTAAGATGAAAACATAGACCAACTTATAAATGATCGAACTGCTCCTCTTAACAAGGTTGACGTTTTAAGATAGTCTACATTGCACCAATAAGTCAAAAGGACCTCAAAACATGTCAAGCTGCACTAGATCATCGTGGTCATGAAGATGAAATTTAAGGCGATCACTTTCTTTCCTTTTTATTGTTGATGCAGATTAAACCTCTTGCTGGACTGGCTATTGGAGCTACCCTTACAGTAAATGTCATGGTTGCAGGGTATTAGTTAAATTTTGTCATTAATTTTTATTGTTTATTTTCTTATTCTATGTTAGGTTATTTCTTACTCGTCCGGCGCAAATCCCTCACGACATGTTGGTAATGCTACCTTAATAGTATCAAATAGAAATAAAGTAAATAAAAATAAATAATTTTTTTTTATGTTATTGTGACCTTAATGGTATGACCTTAATGCTATTACGTATTGGTCGAGACTATACATTCAACTTTCATGTAGTATTATCAAATTCAACGTATCGAACAAGTCACTGTTAGCCAAATCTTGCTACTTGGTTGATATAGAGAGATATATGCTGAATTTGGGAGATTCAATTGACAGGCCAATTTCAGGGGGATCAGTTAACCCAGCAAGGAGTTTGGGACCAGCAATTGTTTCAAGCCGCTATGAGAGGTTATGGATATATTTATTAGGCCCCATATTAGGTGCCATAGGAGGTGCTTGGGTATACAATCTCATCAGACTCCAAGCAAAATTCTCGCGAGAAAACGTCACGAATCGTTCTCTTTTCTGATAACATATTTAGCAAAGTCGACTAAAGAAAATTTATTTTATATATATTATCTCATTTGTCTTGGACTGCCTGCCAAACATGTACGAAAAGGTCATCCACACAATATCTATTTGATAAGAATTTCACTCATTTGATCTTATGTACCTCCACTCATGAAAACCTGTGAATGAAAATACAAAATCTGTAACGCCGTGCGCTTATTTATTTATTTATTATTATTTTTTTTTGAATTATCATGCCTGTCTAGATTAATTGACTTAATTAAAGTACGCACGTAATTTTATTTAAGTTTGGAGTTAATTATGATTTAATGCATTGGTTTAATGTTGTGATTTAATTAGTTTTCATTTTGTATTTTACATAGAACGGACCTATATCATTGGTTTTTCCGTATAAGTCAATTTAATAATTGAATTGATAATTAGACATTAAATTAGGAATTTAATAAAGTAATGGAAACCAAAGGCGATTTCCTACATTTTATATTGTTTGGTTCTTATTTTGATGATTTAATTTAGAATAATTCATGTCATGATTGGCCATCTTCGGCTGGAATTGTCAAGGAACAGGAAACGTTAAGACATGTTCACATCCTATGATTAAATATATACATAAATTTGTTTATATCGTTCCTTCGGTCGTTCAAATCCGAGGGCTCATATTTCGGAATCAAGCTCTGTGCTTTAATGATTTGTTAATTTTCAATTAAGCCATGTTTTGCTAATATGCTAGTGTCTAGTTTTGTTTACTTAGTTCTTTCTATGTATTGTTAGATGTGAAGTCTTACATTTATTTATCAATCTATGCACAAAGAAATATAATTACTTGTTTATTTATAAATATTGAGATAAATAATACTTTTAAGTTTTATTTGATATATAAGTATTATTATTATTATAAAAATAAACTTGTAAACATGTGAATTACTTATGATCATTAGTCTAGAAATATAATAAAGGGATAAGATTTAAACTCGATTATGAAAATCACTTAGCATATAAGCATATAGGTTATGCACATTGATTTTTTTGCTTAAATGATTACTTACTAGTAAGCTTCTCAAAATAGCCGAACACGTGCCAAACGAGATTTTACCATGACCCCTATGTATTATTTAAGTCCAATTTTCTTATGTAGTCATATAGTTTAGGTATTGCAAATATTAAATTGTACATCATATTAAATAAATGATGCCCATGATAGAAAGTAAAGTCGATCTAATAATTAATAAAAATAGTCAATGAATATGTAGAAGTTAGTTTTTAATCAATGATGATGAATTAGGACTTTTGTCATGTTCACTTCGTGGGCGACTAGTGACATCTTCATTTGTCATTCTAAAAGTATATTTATATGGTTCTTAGGTAAGTAAACTTCCAATTGTCTTCATACGTATATTACTTCGTTAAATATATGAATGCATTATCTAAATTGATATTGGGTGAGATTAATATGTGTTCATTATAATTTATTTTATAAATGCTTTTAATGATCATTCGTGCATATCGATGCATCCATAAGCATGTATGAAATTTCGTGAAAAAAAGAGTTTTTAATTGTCAGTGTAAAAAGGAATGTTTTTTAAAATTATATGTATCCCAAATGTTTGTATTATGAGATATATGTCTATGTCATGAAAATGTGGGGGGAAAATGAGTTGTGGGGAATCGGTGCACCCAATCAATGTTTAATGATGAATGTTTAATGTTAATGTTAACCGCTTTGTGATACTATATGTATATTTGATCGGGCTCCACATAACATGGCTCATTGCATTTTGATTGGTTAGGCAGTACATCAAGTGAGTTCATGATGTCAATGTTAAAGTTTTTAAAGAAATAAATATTTTTATTTTAAAGTAAATCATATGTCCCTCCTTCTCTTAAAAGA
>CAIGRP010075891.1:0-14146 GCA_903798385.1 Fraxinus cuspidata | reverse complement strand
ATTTATATCCCCTATCGGACCCTATGACAATTTATATATGTTGAACATATTCTCATTCTTTCGAATGCATGAAATAAGCTACCACACTCTCACAATTATGTGCACAATAATTGTGGAGAAAATAAGATCATATAAATCATTCAAATATCTAAAATGTGTTTTTATTGTCAAAAATGTAAAATTAAGAAATAAAAATCATATTACATAGTTTATCGTTCTCCTAACACAAATAAATCTAGCCTAGCATGTTATGAAGAAGAAAACACAAAGAATATTAAAGAATCAACATCACTCAATATAATTCTTGAATTTATTCTCGTATTCTTGGCTTCGATCTTCGTGTTCTCTCGTTCTCTGCTCCAAAAGCTCTTCAAAATATGTTGTAATGTCTCCACCTTACTTTTGGACAGCCCTAGAGTTTTAAAAGACGTCCCAATATTCGTTTCCATAAGAGTTGTATTCAAATTAGGAAACCGGAAAATTTTTCCTCATTTAGCTTGGGCGGACGCCTAGTAGAAAATGTGACGGAATGTAAAATTAAGAAATAAAAATCATATTACAGAGTTCATCGTTCTCCTAGTACAAAAAAATATAGCCTAGCATGTTATGAATAAGAAAACACAAAGAATATTGAAGAATCCACATCACCCAATATAATTCTTGAATTTATTCTCGTATTCTTGGCTTCGATCTTCGTGTTCTTCCCTTGTTCTCTGCTCCAAAAGCTCTTCAAAATATGTTGTAATGTCCCCCCTTACTTTTAGACGGCCCTAGGGTTTTAAAAGACGTCCCAAAATTTGTTTTCATAAGAGTTGTATTCAAATTAGAAAATCAGAAATTTTTTTCCTGATTTAGCCGGACGGGCGCCCAGTAAAAAATGTGGCGGAATGTAAATTTAAGAAATAAAAATCATATTACATAATTTATCATTCTCCTAATACAAATAAATTTAGTCTAGCATATTATGAAGAAGAAAACACAAAGAATATTGAAGAATCGATATCACCCAATGCAATTCTTGAATTTATTCTCGTATTCTTGGCTTCTATCTTCGTGTTCTTCCCTTGTTCTCTACTCTAAAAGTCCTTCAAAATATGTTGTAATGTCTCTCCCTTACTTTTGGACAGCCCTAAGATTTTAAAAGACACCACAATTTTCGTTTCCATAAGAGTTGTATTCAAATTAGGAAATCATAAAAAATTTCCCGATTTGGCCCGGGCAGGCGCCAAATAGAAAATGGGGCGGCTGCCCAGGCTTAGAAAATGTCTCATGTTGATGATGTTGATGGTCTGGCGGTATAACTGGGCGGCTGTCGAGTTATAAAACTTTCGCGAATTTTCTTTTCAGTCATTTTCTTTCATTCTTTCTTTTATCTTGGTCCTCCACATCAAATTATTTTAATTTTAATGCTTTAACTTTTACTCAAATGTATATTAGTCCCAAAACTTCCATCAATTGGCCAATTTATACTTATTTTTTTCTAATTGTTTAGAAATATGTCCAAAACTGAAATAAAATAAAATTAACATGCGTTAAGTAAAATGTAATAATAAAATAATAAAAAAGTATAATAATATAAGTGTGCAAAAATGCACTTATCATCTAGACAATAACATTTTTAATTGGGGTTTCAAGATTTTCATTTTTATATCTTCACAAGAATATCATTTTTCAACAAATTTCTCATTTAGGGATAATATAAGTTTACTTGACTCATAAACACATTTTATGCCTGGTTTTCCTAAGAGATTTTTGCTAACCGAGTTCTTATTCATATCGTGAACATGTAGCACATTACTCAAGGTAACGATCTTGCCGGATGTAAAAATGATCTCTACATTTCTTTTTCAAACCACCTTGGAGCGAACTTCGTTACCCATTTGAATCATTTGATCTCCATCACTTTACGATATATTTTGAATAAAGACTTGTCATATGATACGTGTAGAGTTGCACATGTATTATACCACCAACCAAGAACTTTTCCTTTGATTGCATTAATTTCGCTTACGATGGCCACAATATTGTCTTTTTTTTATGGAGTTCACATTTCCTTCAAAGTTGTTTTGTTTTCAACGTTCATTTGCATAATGTCCAGATTTCCCCATACAAAACAACCTTTGGATTTCTTCTTAATCTTGTTAAAGTTCCTTAAAGGCTTTTCTTGTTGAAATTATTTAAAGGTTCGGTCTTCTCTACAGCATTGGCATTGGAAGTGCCTTCATAAGAACTTTCACTCTTATATCTCACCATTGACTTTCACCAACGCGAAAGTGTTTCTGCAATTATTCCAAAGAGTAATCATTGAAACTATGCATAATTTTCTTCCGATATCATTTCCAAGTTTCCGGGAGTTTCACAATAATTACTCCCACTTGAAAAGTTCCTGGAATATCTATTTTGACCGCCTTCAACTTATTGACAAGAACTTGCAACTCATGAATTTGGGGAAAAATGGGAATATTATCAAGAAATTTGAAATCAAAATATCTTAAAATTAAGAACTTTTTGGTGTCTTTTTCTTCGACTTTGTACTTACTTTTCAAAATATTCCAAATTTCCTTTGCGGAAGAAGTATTAGTGTATAGATCATATAGCCGATCAGATAGAGCGTTGAGAATATGGCCAAGACATATAAGTTCATCTTCTTGACGCTTTTGTCTTTCGGCTCTCACGGCGTCAATTTCTCCATTTGTTGGTTTCGGTAACGGTACCAATATGAATCAAGGATGTAGAACATCTCCAACGTCGTTAGAAGAAACTTCAATTTATGTTGCCATCTCGTGAAGTTGGTACCATTAAAGCGATCCAAACGAACAAGGTCTTGATTCATTAACTTGATCGCCGTCATAGTACTTTTATTCTCCATTCAGATGTCGTTTGAGATTGTTGAAAAATAATGTTTGCACAAAGAGAAATGGAGAAGAAACAAAGAATAAGTGATCAAGAATTTGCAAAGAAGAATCAAAGGCTTAAACACGTAATCGTTGCCCTCAAACAACATTTGCCCCCCTATCAGATTGAATTTTAGTACTTAAAATCTTGAAAATGATTAACACTTAAGCATTTAGGCCCCTATTTGATAACCACATTTTTCATGGAAAATGTCACATCCGAGAAAAACAAATTACATTTTAACCGTTTGATTGCAACGTGAAAATAGAAACCGAATTCCAAGATACAACCACTTTAAGCTACATTTTCTTTGTTTTCATGAAAAACAAATTCCTATGGGTTTTGTGGATTTTAATTTTCCAACTAACATGGAATTGGAATTCATTCTCATCTTTACCTATCAAACGGACCCTTAGTGTAATACTCCAAAACTTGATAACACAAAATGAATATGAAAAAAAAATGAATTTCAATATTTTTTGGAATTAGGGAACAATAACAAGTGTTTCTCCATGTTTTTTCAATTTTGTTTCATTGGTCATAAATCACAAATTTATAACCGTCGTGCAAGGCTACACAAAGTGGTGCCTAAAACACTAGAAAAGCCACTAGAAATTCAAACAAAACGAGCCTCTAAAGGCTATATTGTTATTCTATGCGGTCGCATAGAACAAAGCTATGCGGTCACTTAGAACAACCAATGGCAAGGCGCCAGAGCCTATAACCCATGCAAACGCCTATGCGACTGCAAGCCTTCCTGGCATTGCTTCCGGTTCCATTTTACATTCCACGTACTTTTATTGATTTTTGAACTATCATACAACAGGAAGTACCAAAATAAGACGTCAGAAAAACCACTAAAAAGTTCTATGCACACTGCTGTACCATAGATGCACACAAAAATAGGCCTGGTTTTGTTTCCAGAGCATTCTAGTTGATATGAAATATCAGCAAGATTGTGGGCCATGCTACTCAATCAGGTGGCAATATCCAATTCTTCCATGCTAATGAATGAAAAAAGTAGTAACTTCGACATCAATGATCCCAACTACCAAAACTGAACAATAATTTTCGAACTGTAAAATGCCTAGCCACAACAGAGATCAGTGAATTTCCTAGCCTACACTGAAAGGATCAGGGTATTCTAGTTCTACATAATTCTTGAGTTGCTTTTCTAAAGAATTCCACATTTTGGTACTGATAATTCACAAACCTAACTAACCTGCACTTGATGTCCGGTTTTTCGTCTATGCCTGCTAAAATCGGATACAAATCTAAAAGTAAGGCCGCAGCCCTTGACTTTGCACACATATGGACGCTCTCCAGTGTGCACTCGTAAGTGTTCAGTCCTTGCCCAAGCCCACTTAAATGACATAGTACAACCCTTCCATGGACACTTGAGGGGCCTATTATCATCGTGAACGCGCTGGTGTTGTACTGCATATTTATGGGAGTTGAATTTCTTCCTGCACCCATAGACTGGGCATTGATTGCGTTTGTGAAGGAGAAGCTCTGCCTTTGTCTTGAAACTCATTCGACAGCCTTCTAATTCACACTTGTGAGGTCTGGTTTCGTGTTCTTTCTTATCCTTGTGAGGGAGAGAATCGGCAGAAGCCTTCCTCGCCTTCTTCACCAGCAGCTTCTCCTCTATAGGTTTCCTGCAATCAGTTCCACTGACAGATGCATCTTTTCTGACCCTTGGCCTCAAACTTTCACAAGGACTTATAATGAAGCCACCAACTTGCAATTGATCGTGCGTTAGAAGGTCTACTTCTCGTTTTCTCTTTCTTCCACTCTCTGCAGTTGGTTCAGGTTGTACAGGAGTACAGTTGGAATAATTCGGCTCTCTTTGCTCCAGTAAAGAGACATCCATGTTGTTATCACCACAAGATACCATGGCACCATGCATGTTACTTGCTACATGGAGTTCTTCAACCGAGGTGTAGGTATATTCTTCTACCAGTCCAGTACCTATTGAAACAGCTTTGTTTTGATTATCTCTGTCTAACTGAATTTCTTGCTGACCCTCAAAAACAGCTTTCTCGAGATTATCTCCATCTATCTGAACTTCCTGCTGTCCCACAGGAACAGCTTTGTCTTTATTATCTGCGTTTGACTGAACTTTGTTGTGCCCCTCGCAATTCGAGGTATCTGATTCCTCACTGTCAGTTTCCTTCACTATATGTTTCTCCCTCACATTTACATTTTTTCTGTTATTTTGAGCAGAAACTACAGAAGAACCAGAAAAGTTTCCAGAATGACACCTCCCAGCTTCAGATGCAGGTGAACCGTTGGAATTATCCAAATAACATCTCTTGTTTTTCTCGAAGTTTTCATCACCCACCTTGATTTCATGCTGCAGCTTGGGATCATGCCATGTTGAACTACAAACAGTTTCCTTCACTATCAATTCATCAGAAGAGGAAATTATAGTTTGTGCTGCAACATTCTCGACAACTGGCATGGCAGAGATAAATGAATTTGCACATTGAGATGGAAGAGAATACTCACAACCTCGTGTTTGCGAAAACTTTATGCATTCGTGTTCAGATTGTCCCCCAGAAGCTAAAGTGCTCGGCCCTGGAGAAGTTTGTTCAATATTTTCAAGACCGACAAGAATACTTTCAGTAGATCTTTTTGCTTCTTTCTTTTGATCTAATTCGTCAGCAGCAGGAACATTTTGTATTACACAATCATTAAAGTCTTTAGGGGGCTCATTTATTCCTGTAGAACTATGAGATTTGTATTTTCTTCTTGAATATTGGATGACTTTAACTTCTTTCCTAGTCGTTTGATGCTCCAACTTTGATCTCAAATCATCCTCATCTTTTGTGATTTTAAGGCCATCAGATGGTTTGCTTTCCAATGGATGTTTTAGATTACGCCTTGTGCGTAATTTCCTGGATTTCCAATAGAAGCTGGAGGAATTCAAGTCAGGAGTTGCATCAGAGAGCAGCCCACCCAATGTCAACAGATGCTTAACATTCTTAGATGGGAAATTCTTTTTCACCTTCACACACTGCTGTAAATTGATGCTCATTTGTGACGTCCAGTCTTCTATGCATCCAGTTTGTTCTTCTCTGTCGATAGCTATATCAATCAAGTATAGATCTTCCTGAGATGCCATATCCAGCGGAATCTCGTTATAATTAAAAGGTACAGAAATTTCCTCCGCTGTGGCTGCAGCATGTGCCTTTATTTTTTGGAAGTCTAACCATACGAGAAAATCAGAGAAAGTGAATCAGAATACAAACTGAAAAAAATAGTAAAATGGAATGGGAGAACGCAATAACTTATTTATTTTAATTAAAATTTGATTAAATGTGCACGAGAAGTTCAGGTATCATTGTTGTGAGACTCAGAAAATTAAACATAATTTCTGATGGTTCCATGCATTCTTCTGATCTTCCACAAGTTCAGCAGAAGTCCAAGAAAATAAACGAGGCTGGAGTGCTGAAATTTAAGGTAAAAAATTAACCTTTCATTTTTCATTCCGATGCACAAGAAGATAAACCGACTTTTACCTGAATGACAAATCACGAGAACATTTGCTCCACCTTTTGGACTCAACAATCCTTCAATTTCAATTGCATGCTCCAGGCAGAACATTCGAGGTTTTTCAAATCCACCAGAAATATTCCAGCCCATCGCAGTCTTGACTTTCGAAGAAGCTGCATCATACTTGGAAGACGATGTACGGTCAGAGATAGGAGATTGCTCAATCGGTGAATGTATACATTGGCTTGATTCAACCACTGAAGCTGATCCAATTAAATAGGTTAGATCCCTCATATTTGATCTCGGGTACGTTTAACACATTATGAATTTTCAAAAATGGTTAATAATCTAGATACATATAAGAGAACTTACACAGAGACCTTTTGTACGCAGTAAAAAGAGAAACAACCATAGATGAGTCATCAAAGATAAAGTATGAATTACAGATACTTCACATGGTTTGATGATGAACAACAATTCCACAAGCAGGCCTCTTTCTATTGGCAGTTGATACACGAAAAAAGAAAACAAAGTACATAAATGTCAATCAGAAATAAACACATCTAGCAGGGGACAACAAGTTTTATTTAGCAGCAGCCACATGTCAAAACATCATTTTCCTGAAACTTATTTTAGAATTAGATCCAGCAAAAGTTATAAAACATTTGTACAAACCAATGTTCTGGTTAAATAAAATCAGACACTTGGGTGTTTTAACGCTCTGTTTTCATAGAAGCATGTGAAAAATATTTAATTTGATGAGCCATTTCTAATTATATGTATCACTTAGAAGACATTACATTACTACCTGAGAATTTAAGAGACAAGAAAAACAAAGTGAATGTTATGAAAGCATAGGATGGGCAAGAGCATGTTTTTGGACCTTGTACCTGGAATAGAGGCCTCAACCATGTGATGGAGATCATAAAGGGAATGAGATTCACTTGGTTTGAAAACTTCTAGATCTTGAATGGTATGGTGATCCTCAAGCATAAGAGTCTTTGATGCTTCCACAGATGGTTGTACAACAGCCATAAATGGAAAACCAAGAATGCCACAAGCAACACAGGGTAAAGTTCCAGAATCCATGTGAAAATCATATGCCAAGTCATCATCGTCTAGGTCAAAATCAACTGCATTAATACAGCTAGTCAACTGGGTGAAATGATCCTGATTATCATCATTTTCTGGATAAGCCTTTTCACTTGATGTTGATAATGCAGCATCTGCACCATTGCAGAATTCAGATTCTTTCCTTGAAGATGGCAACAATTCCAGGTCCCATAGTACTACATGGTATGAGGAATTTCTCTTGAAGAGAATAGTCAAGAGATTGTTTTCATTCAAGATATCTTCAATAAATGCTTTCTTTACTAACAATTCTCTTTCTTCCTTCTGACGATCTCTACGACGTGAGCTTCTCACCCCTGGTAGTAAGGATCTTGGTATTCTGGAATTAAATAAATTCCAGTCTTAAAAGTTTGGACATCGGTACAATAGAAGCATCTCAGACCTTCTATTCTAATCATCAAGGGAAAAAACAGCAAGTTGACAGCATAAAAATAATGTTAAGTGAGAAGTTCAAAATTTATAATTGATCATAGATCAAACATGAGATTTCTGCCTATTAGACTTCTGAAACTGACACATCTCAACCAAAATTATTAAGCCCCTGTTTGGGCTCCATTCTAAAAAAAAAAAATGCATTTTTCTATCTCATCTTTTCAACAACACATTCTCCAATAAAATAATATTACACGTAAACCAAAAACTTTTCCTTCTTTTTTAGCCACATTCTTCAAAAAATCACTATTCCAAAATACATTTTCCCAAAATTTGGTTTTAGTGGAGCTCAAACAAGGGCTAAATGTCTAATTTGTTACCTTTATGTGAAGTTCGGAGGGTTATAAGATTATGTCATATCAACCATAAGCAATTTGGTGAGTCAATTATTTCTTGTCTAGGACCAGTTCAAAAAAAATCAATTACCGCAAGTCTAATAATATGAAAAATAAAGAAGGGAACTTTTTCCCAACTACAACTGGATAGAAAGCTGGTCTCACGACACACGAGGTTATACATATCTTAAAATGCACATTGCACACTACTTATTTCCAAATTTTTCCTAAAGTATTTGACTCTTCTTCCCCTTAAATATGATGCTTAATTATTTAATACCTCTCTTCAAAAATGACTCAAGAAAAAAAATTATAAACTTCCTTTGTGGCAACAGCTCTGAAAATTCTATTTTTATGCCCTTGGTACCAGGACTAACAAGTTTCACATCCCTGAACGCTACCCCAAAAGAACGGAAAATTATAGTCCTGAATCTCTGTCCAAGCCAATTTTTACCTACCATTTCCAACTCAGCTTTTCCATCATAGAAGAACTTCCATTGACAGAAAACAGAAACTCCAGACAAGAAAAAAATAAAATAAATAATAAACCTAGAGTTTGCCCATGAAGAGGTTAAGAAAGACACTCAAAGGCGTACTTCCATTGATATTTTCATACACAATGGAGTGCCTTAAATAAAAATAGAAGTTCACTGACTAATTTGGAACCTAAAAAAAAGTTAAAAGTACCTAAGTGACCAACACTATAAGTTGTTCACTGACAGCGCTTTTAACCCATAAGTTTTTAAAAGAGTACAGAATCGACCAATAAACAACAAAGGCCATGCAAATAACCATGACTCAGCTTACTCAGCTTAAGAGTGGAACCAAGAAAGAAATTTAAAGATCATTAACATCTTTTGTTCAAGATCGGCAATCAGTCCCAGGCAGTAAATCTGGAGCCAATTGTTATCAGTGAAATACAAAATTAAATAAGCTACAGCCTAGCAAGTCATTGATGATCCCTAAAGAGTACTTCAAGGAAACTTACACCAACATATTGGTCTAAAGTAACAGTCAAGGCTAGAAACCTGACCTTGAAATGAAAGACATGGTCAACAAGTACAAGAGCTGCTGATGAGAAAGCATGGGTAGATAATTCATGGCAGCTCTACGCACAGCAGCTTCCTTAGCTATTGCAAGCCACTCCGGCGTGCCAAAATTAGCAGCTTCTCCACAATTGAAACCTAGTTTGCATAAGAGAGTCACTAGATAAGCCTCAAGAAACATGCATATAAGAAAGGAAAAAAAATCTACTCAGTTTTGCTAAGAGCAAACATGACATTGGCCTAAGTTACTTACTACATGAGTTCGAAATAATAAGGTTAATTATTTGGTTAATGAGCCTGTAAATCAAGAATAGCAATTCCAGAGAAGTCTTATTGTTAAGCTATATGCCAGAGGTTCAACGAATTACCCAACCTTGGAGCTAGTGCTAGAGGTATAAGGCTCAACATGCATCCCATTTGTTTCTTTAAACAAGTGTCTAACAAAAAAAAAAAAGGAACAAGATATCTGTGGAGTGGAGTACATGTAGACAATTAAAAAGAAGGGTGGGGGGAAAAAGACAAGGCAATTTAGAAACAAGCAGGAAAAAGGTGGAAGGGATCAGACGGGGATTAAAATAACTCAATCAAAACCTGCTTTGTCATTTAAAAAAATAAAATTCTTTAATTGGAATGCATAAAGATATTGAAAGATTATGAAATATGAGAATATGTAATAACGATAAGCTCAGCCTTCATTCCAAGTCTTCAAGGTACCCAACAGCAGGTAAAAGAGTTAGGGTTCAATATTACGAAACAGATAAAGATGTTACAATCAAGATGAACATCAAATTGCTCCAACAAGCATACGATATATAAAGCAATTACCATGGCTGAATCCTATGTGGTAAGCCCTCGGAAAAGTCACAACAAATTCTCCAGGGTACTGCACCAACCTAAAAATGATAGCCATGTCCACCTTAGCAGAATACTTAACAAATATAGCCTTGTCTCATATCAACATGCACTCCACATAACCAACAAAAAAATGGAAATAAATCCTCCTATTCACAAAAAGAAAACATAAATAAAATGCATAAGAATCTCTTAAGCATCCGTTTGGGAAGAATTTATGAGCAGTTTAATTCATAAGTATATAGAAACGAGTTGTGGAAAAGCGGAAAGTACTTGTGGGTTCATTAGAATGTATGGTTGAAAATGAAGTTAACCATTTATAAATGATTTATAAATTTTGCCAAACAAGGCTAAATAAACCACACACCTGCAACATGGGATGTTTGATGCAATAATAACTTCAGGAGACAAAACAGTTGTCTTCTCGCCCAAGAGAGAGAGAGCAGCTGGAAATCACAAAAGAATTGAATCTGAGTGAAGAAAATAATGCACAAGTCTTGGAGCATTCAATGTAAAAGCTAGATTCTACTGTGAACAGCACGTAAATTTGAAGGTCCGTAAAGACAAATGGCATTAAACAAACATTCATGCCATGAATATAATTATTTTTCAAGAGGAAAATGTTGAAAAGTCTAAAAACTATAAACCATGAGCGACATATCCATTATCCGAGACTTCATACCATATAAAGATCTAAAGGGAAATCCACCAGCATGTTCAACTGTCTGGAGCTTTAAATAGTATTACAAAATACTGATGCATACAGAGGTACTTTTGTATTCTCCCTCACCCACCCACCCCCCAACCAAGTATGAAGAAGGTTGTTGCGTCTGCTACAAGAAAACAAGGAAAGTCGATCAACAAGGCCAGGTAACCATCTTGGCAAGAAGTAGAAGCATTGATATTCTAGCTTGCACTTCAGTAGTTCATTCACGATACAAATACATAGAAAATGTTGTCAGATCCTATTTGCTTCAAATTTGATAAGAATCCAAGCAGCATACCCAACTAGACATGCAAAAGAAGCCTATGGTATGTCATGTTTTATAAAGAATGCTACTGCAACAGTTTTTACAGAAAAATCAAAGAATATAAGTAATAGATGAACCTCATAGGTCAGTAATCACAAATAGAGAGTATTAGTTCTGTCTGGAACCCTCTGCAAACAAACACTTCTTATCCAGTTACTATCCATTTAGATAATAGCTCACGAAAAGAGTGTCCAAGAACAGCAAAAACTGAATCATATAACGGGTAAGGCATGCAATTTCTGTCTGGAGGTCATGCTTTCCAGCAATAACAGTGTGAGCCAACTATGGAAGTTGGGATTATATTCTTCTCATTGTGGTACAGAATAATTAACAAACCAATAGAGTTTCCTAAGGCATGAAAAGGGACATTTCAAAAAACAAAAAGGAAAGAATTATCTGCGCCACTGCAATCATAGGAAAAATTGACAGCGTCGTCTATGACATCTTGTTTTTCATGATGTTAATCACATATTTACTAGAAAGCTCACATACCTAAACGGTCAGTGTTTCCTCCATAACCATAAAGACGAATTACTTCTTCAAAATTGAATGCATAGTCTCCTGGCACTGCATACCAAGTCTTCGGAGCACCCATGTGAAGGAAGTTCAAGCTGTGAAGCTCATGATCTTCAACATGCCAAGCAAACCAGCTGAACAGCATTCCCACATAAACCATGGGAGAAGTAACACCAGGGATATCATCTGGCATAAAACGTGTCAACGATCCAGCTGATCGTGCTATTACTTGTAAATTCCAAGGACTATTTGAAAGCTTCCAACCAGCAGTACCTTCCATCTCACTCATACAGTTTAAATCCTTGTGCCCAGAAAAAGACTCAGCTTGATGTGACTGAAGAGATGGTAATGAATTTGATGCTGTTTCTTTACATAAACTAAAATCTTTCTGGTTGCCTGAAACTTTATCTAGACTACCACAGTTCACCGCATCTACATGATCATCCTTGCTATCAGAGCTTCCTAAATTATTTCGATCAAAGGACTTCCTCTTTCTCCTCCTTCTTTTACGTCTATAAAACTGTCGCAGCGACCCTACTGGTTCACTAAACCCTGAGCCAGGCACATCATTTGCATACTCTACATAGACTGGCTTCTCAGCAGAAGCCACTTTCCAGAACATTGCCTCTACAATTAATGGATTCACCTCTTTAACCATCCCAAACAGACCCTTAGCAAAATTCTTCGACTTTGCTTCAAATTGTTCCAACGTATAAACCTCCCCACTTTGCCAAACTTGCTTTTGAGCTCCAAATATCTGATCCCTTGCCCCCTTCGCCCTTCTCCCTTTCTCACTACCCAATTCTTGGTGCCTAGTAGTGAATACCGCCCTACTCTCATTGAAATTATGATTTCCCTTATCAGCATTATCTGTTTTTAACTTAGTAATGAGGTTTAGATCTGAACCCAATTCCGGGCACTTGGAAAGGGACTTATTTAAATTATAAAGAACATACTTTTTCGAAGGTTTAGGCAATGGCGGAATTATTTTACATATACCAAAAGCAGTAGCTTCTTTCTCTATTTTGGATATATATGCAACTGGGTCTGCAAATTCCGTGTCTGTTGGTCGGAATTCAGGTGCCGTTGGCAACCCTTTAAGCCACTTCGGTATTTCCACATCCTTCATTATACCACAAAAAATTCACCCAGACTCGATCCCTTGTAATTGAAGTACACAAAAATAAATCCAAGGCTACTGCATTGCACTATTAAAATTGAAAAAGACCATAAATGAAAACGTAAGTTCAAATTTTCACGAGTCTCCTTCTGTGAAATGGAACTGCACTGATCTTTATTACTTCCTAAAACAACCAAAGAAAACTAATAACAATTCAAAAGGCGTAAATGAATGAAAGTAAAAAGGGCAGAAAAACCTGTAGCTTCAATTTTATCGAGAAGGGCTCGAGTGAAAAGGCACCAGAGATTGGGTCTGAGAAACAGGGCCTCTGGATTGAAGCCGGACTAGGTTTTGAGATTTTGGGGAAATTCAACGACGCGCAAGATAGATTATATAAAGGTAGTTTCCATAACGTACACCGGTACAATTAGCGCCCATTTTGGTTTTCACTTTCTGGCACGTGAAAGATATCGTTGTTGGCTGCAGCTCATTTTAACGCTAAGCCAGCTTCGATGGACGGGGCCGCAGCAATATCATGTACCGCCCACTGTTTATAGATAGGCACGACATTTTTTATTGTCTATTAAGCAAGAATCATCATTTTTTTTTTAGACTTAATAATACAAAACGTCCTTACATTTGACACTTCTTGCGAAAAACGTCCATACGTTTCATTTTTTTGCATTTTTACCCTTATTTCAACGTTTCATTGCAGAAAACATCATTTTGACGTAAAATGACCAATATACCCTTCAATTTAGATAAAACAAAAAAAGAGAAGAAAAATAAAGAACAAATTGTAATCTTACTTTTAAACTTTTATAAAAAGTGCAAATGAATACAAATAAATTATTAAAATATTAAAAATAACCAAAAATAAAAACTCTATCCCTCCCTCAACCTCCTCCCCCTCCTTCAACCTCCTCCACCACCACTACCAATTCATTATTAGAACAACAAATATTTCCACTCTTCCTCTACCTCAATTGAGAGAGAATCCATGGCCGCTTCTTTCCATATCCCAAACCTTCAAGGTGACGATTCTTCATAAATCCCACTTTCTTGGCCGACCCAATTTCTCCAGATTCATTCATAAATCAATCTTCACAATTCCAAACCAACACTCATCTTTCAAATCTACTCCAACAGCAAAATTCAACCTCTATGAGATATTGGGAGGTAGAGGCATCTGCAATGGAGAAGAAGGCCTCCGGAAAGAACTGAAAAATTCTCCCGCCAACCCAGAGGAGGCTGCACCGCCAGTGGACACGCCACCACCGCCATCATCAG
>CAIGRP010075878.1:0-21218 GCA_903798385.1 Fraxinus cuspidata | reverse complement strand
TAAATTTTATTCATTATTATTTTTCATTTGTTAATGTCCAATAATATATTTGAGAAATAAAATTTAAAAAAAATAATAATAATTTAAAATGATACAAGAAATTACGGTATTTCATATTTTCTTTTACGCCAATTTATATATTAATATGTCATATTTTAACTTCTTAAATACATAAATTTTAAATAAAACAAATTATAGTAAAAAAAATTCTGCCATGACAATTTAGTTAAATATTTAATTTTATAAATTTTATACATTTATTCAAATAATTATACGTACATTTAACACTTTTCTAGATATGCTACAAAACCATCAGTTTAAGGTTCACAACATTTTTTTTTTTTTTATGACAACCAAACAACCGTCAGTATTTTTTTTTGGTAACAACTCTTTTTGAAATAACTCTACAAGTAAAAGGTCTATTGATAAAAGCTCTACCCCCAACAATCGTACCAAATGGATCCTTGACATATTTTGAAAAAGTTTTTTTAAAATTATAAGTTGGTCAAATTTCATTTTTAATTTTACATTTCATTAGATCTGCAACTTTTATCATATTTTTTTTATCACACATTTTATAAGATCTATCAAATTATTATCTCGAAAAGATTTTTCATACACGAGGTTAATAACTTGGCTCTTTGAAAAAAAAAGAAAAAGAAAACATCTTTAGGAAATGATCCCCCAATTCAAGTGGCATCATTATTTCATTGGAAGTGAAGATAATTCTTCGAGGTGGAGCAGTTTTTACTGAAGTTGAACTAGCAGTGAAATAAATGGCATACAAGTTTTTTTTTTGGTGGTTTTGTACTTTAAGAATTTGTTTGATTTGTAAATATTCTGCTATAGAATTTTGATAATAATATCGAAATATTATTCTACGATACTTTTAATGCAATCGATAGAGTTCTCTGAAGACTTACCGAATAAAAAATTGAAAATAATAAATTTCAGATTCCAGTTCAAATTCTCTATATTGTGCATGATTCGAAGGATTTTGATGCATACATTTTTTACATGCATGAGTAGATTAACAAGAACTAAAAAGCTATTTAACAGTTCCATAATTTGGATTCCTCACACACATTCCCCACATCAATATTTATATTATGTATTAAACTGGTTGCACAAAGTCAATGATACAGACTACTTCCAAGTACTGAAATGATATTTTTTGATTGGTAGATTTTTCTTTTATTTTTTTAACTGTCAATGAAATTTTGTCAAAAATATATTTTTAAAAAAATCTTGTGATTTGACCATGTTCTTGGAGTAGATTTTATATTATGATGGAAGTGATGTTAAACAAATACACACTATTATACATACAAGTCAAACATATAATTAATTAATCAAGGTCGAGTTAGACATCAACAACTATAGTAGATTCTAAATATTATAATAATAAATAAATAAATTACTGTCGGGGCACAGTGTTGAGCCTTATAATTGTAGACCAGCAAATCTGATGATTGATAGACATTAGCCAGTAATCATGATGAAGTTATGCATCCTTACCCATTAAAGTAAAATGTTATTACTGTGTCAAATTCGACCCATCTCATGTATATATATAACAAAGTGAATGTGACATGAAAAGCTGCAATTGGTCAGTGATAATTCATGGTACAAAGATCACTTCGGTCTGATGTTGAGTTTACATATCATTTAGCTGTAAAGTAATTGTTGGCCCCGTTTTGCATGACGCCAACGTGGACAACAAATATCGGGTATACTCATGTCAACTCGAGCAAATTTCGACGCGTTTTGACCGGAGAATCGATCCAAAAGAGAGGGGGAGTGTGAACACCGAAGATGTTTTACGAGGCAAGACAAAAATGTTCGATCACCTACAATAGTGACTAAAATGATTGCGCTAATAAACAATCACCAACAAAGTATCAATAACCTTAGATCAAACTAACAAATGTAGAACAAGCAAGAAGATATAGCGATAGTATTTTTCTTGAGTGTATTCTTGTATATTATAATCAATATTCAAAAGACCATCATTTACTTACAAAAACCACATATTTATAGACTTCTGGTCGACGTAGTGATCGTTGGATCAGAACCACATGACATCATCTACTTAACTGAAGGCTCACATCACTAAGTCTATTATACATTAAATACATTGACAATTAGTCAACCGCTCTATACATTATGCTGATACACCTGACATCTTTTATTAAAAACGTTATATCAATCATTCCTAAAGATTGCCTACAAATCTCATAAGAGACATCATCAGTTTCAGGGAATTCGGATAAGCTGAGGGCATCGGCCGGAGGGAATCTCGTATCGATAGTCTTCTGTGTGAAAAGTTTCGGCTTCTTTTTTGATTTCTTATGTAGTACTTCGGCATAAGAGTTTCAGCCATTTAGGCAGTGCTTTGACATACGAGTTTCAACTTTTGTTTGACTTCTTTGCTTCTTCGAAATTGATCAACTAAGTCTTTGTTGACTATCCTTTTAAAGTGGAGTGCGACATGACACTGACTAGGACCTCGGTGGCGAGGCGTAGCAGTAACACTAAATTTTATGGGTCCATGCACAGATTCCTTTTGGCAAACATGTGGGATTGTAAGATTTTCATTGTCTCTCAACAAATGCCATATTCACATATGTGAACTTTCTTCTTTATATGATTATTATGTTCCA
Source organism: Fraxinus cuspidata (assembly GCA_903798385.1). Taxonomy (NCBI): domain Eukaryota; kingdom Viridiplantae; phylum Streptophyta; class Magnoliopsida; order Lamiales; family Oleaceae; genus Fraxinus; species Fraxinus cuspidata. The sequence goes on along the minus strand of CAIGRP010075878.1, from coordinate 18,555 downwards.
TGAACTTATATTTAGTGCGCAATACTTGTTATTCTTATGATTCCACGTCGATTCTTTTAAATAGATCTAATCGTGTTCAAGGCACCTAAGTATTTGTGTTGTCTTCCATTGGATTATGGATTCTCAATTTTATGAAAAGAGAAAACACTATCTTAATCACACAAGAAACATTGAACAAATTATGTCTTTGTTACTGAATATTATCAACGCAAAAAGATTTATCTGCACAAAAATAGGAGTAAAATGTAACAAAAGTGGGTAACGCCTTATGAAATGTAGAGCATGGATTCAAAAGACAAAATAGAATTGAAGTATCACAAAAACCTCTATTATCTAATCTAAGCAGAAATTTAAACACTATTTCATAAATCTTGGGATTTGATTGATAATGTTAATTCATCAACTTGAAATGAAGAATTTTCATATATAATTAAAATAAAAAGAAAATATACCACGAATTTAAAACTGTAAAGTTTAACATATCGAAAAGGCTCAATTGCCTAAATTTCTAAAATAACGTTCAATTAAATATAAATGATTCTTAAATTAAAATTTGCAAAGATCTGAACATTTTACTTGACAACCTCATAAATATCACTCACTCAAACTTCTACACGTCCACATGATCCATTCAAATCTGAAAAAATTATTATAAGAGTGAGTATTTTGAAAAACACACAGTAAAAATACGTACATATTCTTATCTAACAAGATATAAATATAAAATGATATAATGTACCGAAAATCTTAAAATTTAGAACAATCTAGTTGCAATATCCAATAGCTCAAGGAATTTCTTAAGAATTCCTATATCTCGTAAGATTTACATATTTGATCAAACGGTCTATCTCGAAGGATTTAATATAGAAATTGACCCGAAAGTCTATAGTATTTCAAGCCAAAATTTATATAAACATCAAGAAATAAGAATTTACCACTTCTATAAAGTATTCTTAGCTTAATTGATACTTAAATAAATCTGAGAATGCAATTAATGAAGTTGTGTAATTTTCTCAATAGTGTACGTGTGAAGTGAAATGGCAAAGAATGAAGTGGTGTAAATTTTTAAAGTGAAAATTCTGTCCTAATTATATACGTAATATCCATCAACCACTAAAAAAAAAAACGTCTCAAGTCGTAATAGTAAAGAATTTAAAGGTTAAATAAATCAATTTATTACCTCCAATCCATCAATCAAACATCTATGACTTAAATGTAAAATCAAATGCAAATTGAAACATTAATTATACACGTTTTCTAAAATGTTATTTTTATATATTATATATGTTAACAAAATATCAAAAGATAACTTGGATATAACAAGTAAAAAATTACTTTTTTCTTGAGCCCAATTTACGTTATTTAACACGAGCTACAAAATGGGTATAGTATTTGACATATTTTATCAACTTTTATGATACTTAAATATTTGACCCAAATCAAATTTACGATAAATTAAATACACACAAACACACCAAAGAAATAAATTCTTCGTGCAAATACGTGGGTTAAGCTTATCACTTTAACTTTTGAACTTTAGTGTGATGACAATGCTAGACATGAGCTATTTCATTTGCTAAATGACCAATATTAAATTTAGACCCTTATGAAAATAGTAAGAAAATTCGAGTATTACCCTTCTCATAGTTTTTGTCTTGACAAAAAATCCCCTTTTTTATTCTTCTGAGCAACATCCTTTAGAGTATATTATGATGAAAATGATAGTAGAAGAAGAAACAAATTTTCTTTTTTCGTTTTCTTATATATATATATATATATATATTATAACATTTTAATTAAGAATAATGTAATGAATATTTTGCCCTTTTTAATTTTGCTAGTCAAATGGCCTAACTAATGGAAAATTGGATGAAAATAATCCATTTGGGGACCTTGCTAATCAAAATAGTAGCATAAATTAAAGCCTTTACTTTTAGGCGACCCTTCCTCAACAAAAGGTTTTTGACAAATAATCACAATATTAGTTAATCTAATGGTTTAAATCTATTTTACTAAAACTTTTTAAAATTCAAAGGATGCTAAAATTCTATATGCATTTGTAGTAGGTTATTATACACAAGTGGGAATTCACTAAAAAATGTTTAAAGTTCCTTGCCACAAGTGCCTATTGGAAATTTATGGAGTTCTAAAGATTAGTGGTACATCAGAAAATTAAAAGAAATTTTGTAAGTGTTAAATTTCCTCACCACAAGTATCTATTGAAAATTTACGAAGATTCTAAAGATATGTCATCCATTAGAAATTAATTTTATTTTTATTTTTACAAAATTGTTTAAATTTTCTCGCCACAAGGTATATTGAAAATTTTAAAAGTTTCTAAAGATTTGTTTGTGGTCCATCGGAAAGTTAAAAGAATGTTAAAAATGTGTTTTAAGTTTCCTTGTGACAAGTGTATTGAAAACTTATGAAGTTCTTACAAATTTGTGGTCCATCAGAAAATGAAAAGAAGTTTTAAAGAGCGTTTAAATTTCCTTGCCACAAGTGTCTATTAGAAATTTATAAAGTTTCTAAAGATTTGTGGTCCATCATAAAATTTAAAAATCGATATGTTGCGACACGTTGCTCAATCATACATACTAGTAGATAACTTGTTTGCTACATATAGGATTTTAATTTATTTAATTTTGAGTCCAACAACATACAATTGACTTGCCCAACAACTCATTGATATTTGTTAGACAAATAATTTTGTCCATTATATGCACAAGCTTAATTTTTTACGCGTACTCTGGTTGATTTTAACTGTTATCGATCCATGTACTGAATTTAAGTGTCCTTGCAATATTGCAACTTACCATTGGTTCAATGATTTTGGAGTATATAAAGAGGGAGCTCTATCCTCGTACCATGCAAGAAGGGAGGGATATTATATATTGAGAGGAGAAAGGGGAAGCTCTATGATACATGCCACTACACAAGAAGCCATGCAAGTGATTTTAAGGGTCAACACGAACTGGAAGCGGAGAAAATGGAAGACTTGAGCTTGGTCAAATTGGTTTTTAAGTCGTTAATTTGTTGAATAATATTACTTTGTCAGATGAATTTGACATCATGGATGACATATAAAGGTGCGACAATAAATAATTGCTGCAAAAATTGTCTTTTTTTTAAAATAATAATAATAATAATAATTGGCCAATGACCGAATGTCACGTGCCATGAATGTAGCAAGGTAATAATTTGTTTTAGTCTGTTAGCAAGTCCAAGTAGGTCCAAGTAGTTAAGTTGTTTTTTATTCTTTTTCCTATTCTATCATTATAGTTATCACTTGAAGGCTATAAATAGCCTCAAAGTATTGAATAAATGGCAAGAATTATTTGCCAAAGTAACATCTTCCTTTCTTCCTTCCTTCTTCTTCTCATTCAAATTAATTCGTATCACTCTATCCTCGTAACTTGACAGTATATTATTTCTAGGCCATTTAACATGCAAGAAGAGAGGGATTTCGTGTTATTCAGCTCACTTGCCATTGTAGCCGTCTTTGTATTGTTGTATTTCCTCCTTTCTAAGTACAAATCAAAAGAGAATAAGCAAAAGCTTCCCCGTGGTAAATTCGGATGGCCAGTAATTGGTGAAACTATTGATTTCTACTTGTCCAACAAAAGGGGCCATCCAGAGAAATTCGTAGTTGATAGAATGAAAAATTACTCCTCAGAAGTCTTTAAAACCTCTTTGATAGGAGAGAAAATTGCAGTCTTGTGTGGCCCTTCAGGCAACAAGTTTATTTTTTCAAACGAGAACAAGCTCGTAAAATCGTGGATTCCTCAATCTATGCAAAAGATGCTTTGCATCCCAGAATCCAACACCAAACTGAGGAACAATTTATCTGAATTTCTAAAGCCAGAAGCTCTAAAGAAGTATATTCATGTCATGGATTATAATGTTAGACAACACCTGGATCATGAATGGGCTCCAAACCAAACTCTAAAGGTTTTCCCTTTGGCCAAGAAATTTACATTTTCATTGATTTGCAGGCTGTTCTTGGGCATTGAAGATCCCACCCAAATGGCAAAATTAGACGATCAGTTTGCTTTTGTTACTCCTGGATTCTTGTCTTTGCGGATCAATATCCCCGGCACTGCTTTCAGTAAGGCTATAAAGGCTTGCAAATTCATTCGCAAGGAGCTTCGGAAAACCATCAGGCAACAGAGACTCTATTTATCTGAGAAAAAAAAGGATTCTGAAACTACTAAACATTTTTTGTCTCACATACTCTTTGCGACTGATGATGATAACAAGTTTACAAGTGAGGATGAGATTGCATGTATACTGCTAATTTTTCTCATTGCTGGCCATGATACAACAACTTCTTTGATCACAAATCTTGTCTACTATCTAGCGGATAATCCTCATGTATACGCTCAAGTTTTAAGAGGTATTATTTCTTCTAAACTCTTTTAATTACAATTTTCTTGCATGTCATCATGAATATACAATATAAGCAAGCGTATATTGGTTAAAATTTTTTATTTTGAATACATATGTAATAACGGTTCTTATGAATGAAAATTATATGGTGGTAAAACTTGAACTCCATGTTGTAAAACTTGAACTCCATTTTGTACATGTAGCGTGACAGAATGCCACGTGACATTTTGTCTTGTAGTATTGGCAGCCTGCCAACACTGCATCCAGCATTTGCACTGGTAGCAAAATTGTTGAGAAAATCTCAAAACGGTTTTAAAATATTTGGTTTAGGTTTTGATTTTCCTCAAATTGTTTCAAACCGATCAAAAACCAGCCAAATCACGCCGGTTACAACTACAATGTAATAGAAATAAAATACATAAATATGGCCCATGTTTGGTAGAAATTCAAATAAGATTTTTAGTGGGTTTTAATAAAAGTTGATGAAATATGGTTGAAAAATGTGAGTTTCATAAAATATATGATTAAAATTAATTATTGATTTTGACATATATTAAAATTTAGATTTTAATCCTACCAAACAGAAGCATGATAATTTTTTAGTAATTTCTTGAAAATGTTTGTTCTTCTGTTTTTGCATTTTTTTGGCATGTGTTATTCAGTTTGTTCAATTTACATATCTTGCTCTACAGAAGAGAACGAGATTGCAAAGTCAAAAGGACCCGAAAAAATGTTGACATGGGAAGATATAAATAGAATGAAGTATACTCGTAACGTCGTGAATGAAGTACTGAGGCTAGCACCAGCTGCTCAAGGATTTTTTAGAGAGGCCATACATGATATTACTTTTGCAGGCTTCACCATTCCTAAGGGATGGAAGGCATGTTCTTCCTTCGTGTGTTAGACACCCCCCATTGCCCCCTCACCCCTCCCACACACACATAAGCATGTTTGGCTGAGCTTAAAATTATTTCTAAGTTACCTTTTCTTTAAGCATGTTTGAGAAGTTACTTTTTTGGTACAAAAACTTATTTTGCTGAAAGTAAAAAGAAATTTGATTGTGCTTAAAGTTAATTTTCTAGAGATTAAAAAATATATATTTTTAAAGTAAATAAAAGTATCTTCGAAAACCATAGTCTACGTGTTTCAATATATATGTGCTAGTGTTTCATAAATAGTTTTTTGCAGGTATATTGGTCCGTGAGTACAACTCATAAAGATCCCAAATATTTCCCAAGTCCAGAAAAGTTTGATCCTACAAGATTTGAAGGTAACGGGCCTGAGCCATTTACTTTTATTCCCTTCGGAGGAGGTCCAAGGATGTGCCCTGGTAGTGAATTTGCACGACAACTACTACTAGTTTTCACATACCATTTGGTAAGAAAATATAGGTGGGAAAAGCTTATTCCAAACGAAAAGATCAATTTTGATTATGGGCCAGCTGCTCCTGTACATGGTCTCCCAATCAAGCTTCATCCACACAGTGATATCAAGCAGTAACATAGGAGTCAGTGGATTCTTGTTTTTCGAGTGGTTGAACTTTCAACTGGTAATTCCTAAGTTGTTTTGGTTTAATAAAAACTCGTATACTAAGCTATTAAACAAATGGAGTAGCTGGCTCCTACTTTATTGTTGTTTGTTGATTTTTAGAGTTTAATTTGTGTTTTATAGAATTACAATTTACATGTAAGAGTTAAAAACTTTGATGCTAGTAAATAAATCTCTCTTTACTCATAGCTTAAGTTTTTAGCCTATGGTAATGTGATTGTGCTTGACACATTGGTTCAACATAGCGTTACTTTATACCCTTTGTCCGGACAATAGAGTCACTTTTAGTTAATATTGTGGTAATGACTTGGTTTACCTATTAGTCAATAACGAATCCAAAATAGGACTACCATCTGAACTAATATGTAAAAAATAAAATTACACATGATATGATTTTTTTTACACCAAATAAATGAAGTGGGCTGGGGACTAGACTGAGCTACGGTACATCCGTCCCTACTCTCAAGTCTTAGCCATCATGTGCTCCACTCATTTTGCCATGTCAAGTTGTTTTCAGTATATCAATTTTCATTTGGAGTTTTGCTATTTATAATCTTGCTACAAACGAGAAATTGTGGTAACATAGGAAAGTGATTGTAATGAATCATATTGGGGTGGCAACAATAGTGATGACTATTGAACTAATTTATCAAAAAAGTTTAAACTGTTGACGATGGGAAAATATTATTTATTTGAATTTTATCTTCGACATGCTCACCCGTGCTTAGGGATGGCAAATTGACTTGTCCATGCTCAACCTCTCAAGGAATTAGGATGGGAAGGAAAACATAGTTCCTACATGACACTCTTTGCTTTTATTTTATTATATTTTATTTTACATTTTTAAATTTAAATCTCATTTAGAAAAATAAAATAAAATAAAAATTATTAAATATTAAATAAGTAAATGAGATATTTTAATCTAGGTCATCCTTACCCATGTTAATTTCATTTTCTTGTTGAAGGTGTTACAAATATTTAATAATAGGTGCAATGAGACTTTTCTTTTCTTTTTGGGTAACAAGAGACACGAATAAAAGATTAGAGAGAGTTATAAAACAAAAAGAACTACTAAAAATATTAAATTCTGAATTGAAGTACTGTGGAAGTAGATTAGTAATCACAAAAAATTAAGAAACTTTCTCGAACACATGGAAGAATTTTAGATATCAACATTCCCAGAATCTTATGAAGTCTCCACTTGAATTTAACATTATCATGGAACTTGTAGCGGTAAGATTGGAGTTGTTAAAATGGATAGATACACATATCCTATAGTTCACAGATAGATTAGATTTATGTATTCAAATATTTTTTACAATATCTCAGAACGTGTGTAAGTTGTGGTTCTTAATAACCCAATTTTAAGTGGAAACGCGTTTTTTGACTTGGTCCCCTTGGCTAGTTGGTATTGGTTCTTTTTGCCTTCACTTGGATCTTTATTTTGTTTGAATTCTTTTGGACCATTGATCTTAATCAATGGCTGTAGACAAAGTGGATAAAAGTCTTCCATGGCAACTGCAGCGTCATAATTTTTTCTGGGCTTTTACACGGTTTTGGCTTTGGCTTTGAGTGAGGCAATTTCTGGCTAATGTTTGAGAGTTTCTATTCTGCCATTGAGAAATAATTAGTCTGTTTTCTTTGTATTAAGTGTTCATCTGAGCCTTGTGATTTAGGATTGATTATTTGTCAATTGTTCAGTGTTTAATGTTGTATTTAGTTAATAAATACAATCGGTAAATCTGCAATCGTTCAAGGCGGTGAGGTTTTTTATAATTTGTATAGAATAGGTTGATGTAGTTGGGAGATCCCTATGGATCGATGATCTTTGGAGCAGTGGGTGTGATCGATTTCTGAGTTTTGGTGAGAAACTCTTATAAATATCTCTCTTGGACGGTTCTTTGCATAGTAACGGGCTTGAGTTAACATGTTAAGACATATACTGTTGATTTGAGCTTCTTAAGAAAGCATAGTAGGCATCTGGATTGCCATTGATTGCTTGATTTTTTAATCTTATTTTTTAGTTCATTTATGTTTTTGACAGATAGGTCACTTCATTTTGTGTGTTTGTTTTTTCTATAAATCTTGTGATTTGTCATGAGCAGGTGTAAAAGTAACTTAATTTGAAATTCCTTTTAGATAATTTAGTTAATTGCACTGTAAGAACATCAAACTATGATTGGCTAGGGATTTACTAGTTAAGAATATTGAGGCACTTAAAGTGTGTTAGGTTTTATTGTAATTGACAAATTTGTGAACAAAAATGACTAAAATTAATATGATGTAAAAATCAAGGAGTAAGTTACAATTTGTATAAATTGAGGTATATAGGTTCTAGGTTCGAGTCTGAGAAGATGAGAAAAATGGCGCCGCAATTTTCCTAGCTCATCACCATGTCTTTGCTTGAGCGGCAGAAACAGAAATATCGTCGCTCGTATGCCGCCTTGTCCTCACTCGAGCGACAGTGTTATCCAAAAGTTATAATTCACATTTTCAATGCTTTTTGTCCAGTAAATTCAACCCTAAACATACAATTAAATATCAGGACGCTTCTGAACGATTTTTGAAGAAGGTTGAACATTAAGAGAACTCATGTTACTCCATATCTCCTTCATCAAATTCGTTCATAGCTTTCAACCTTCATAGTTTGATTTTTTTTTTTTTTTGCGGTGAAAACATTAAATCCATTTAATCCAAATATCAAACTGCTTACTTCCTAAATATCTGTCAGAGTTGTGAAGATCAAGGGAAGGTGACTGGAGTTCCCGTTGTTATTGGAGAACGCGGAGTTCTTCGTAGATCCATAGGAGATAGAAGAATTCATAAAATCGGGAGTTGGTGCAAGAACATGCAATCCGGATGGCTGTAGAAATTGCAATTAGGAGGTCAGAAAGTACTAGTGGTAGTCGTATCTGACGGATCGTAAGTTTAAATTCGTTTATAGTGGATTTTTGACTGGCAAAATGCCCGAAATTTTTACCCAGTTAGGGTTTCTCCGTGATCACTATGTGTGTTATTTACTGTTTTCATATAACCGTGACAGTTCAACATAGGAAAATTGAATTGATTGATTAACCATCTATAAATAATTAAAAGTGACTTGTTGCTAATTAATTATTAATTTTTTTGATTCCGTACAATCATCTATCACTCCCTCTAGATATAATTGGGATCGAACCTTGTAATTTCAAAATGAACAATTTGATGAAGTTACAAGCAAGGCCACTAGAAAGAAGGTTGCCAACTTATTTTCTTAAAGTCGAATTATAGTAATCATTTAATGTTGGGAAATAAAAGGATAGAAGTAATATATACGATACGATATGAAGTATGTGATTGTAAACGAACAACAAGATAAAAGACAACGAATTAAATGGTAGAGTAACGAAATATTTTATTTAATTGACTAATATGGAGAAAACAAATACAATAAATGTGCATACACAATTATTCTATATATCAATAATAAAAAACTTGTTAAATGAAACAATATTTTTCCAATAAAAACACATGGAAAGAAGGAAAAAATAATTTCTCAAAAATTCAGCCTAATTTGGATAAAAAAAAAATCCTTAACAATCTCCATTTTTACACAAATTCAAATGCAACGAACGAAACTCCAAAATTTCTCCACTAACAAAACTAATCCTACTGCAACGAAAAATTAGAACTTTTCAAGAAGAATCAAACTATTTTCAATACAAAAATAATCCTTCCCTTCCACGATATCCAACAAGCATATGATTCCAAACATAGAGTTATCCAAAATTTACAAAAAAATTAGAAATTACCAAACACTATCAAAACATAACGTATAACATAATTAACTTCCAATGATTTCATTGAAAGCCCCAACTAGTCTCCACACCTTCAAAAACACAAAAAGTACATGTAACCAAATCAGCATCCATGTACATATCTCTAATGGGCATATCCCTAACATTTGGATACGATAGAACTGCAAGTAATGGTGGCAAAGCAGAATTACATATATCCTCCAAACTCGATTGAGTAATATTCTTCAATATGGACTTCGAACCAAATTCAAAAGGTACAATACCAAACTGAAACTCCACCACGATACTGAATATGTACTAACTTTTCTTCACAAATTTTATTCGACCTTGCAAGATGTATAACCAGAACCTCTTCCACCCCTCCAATACAACACAAACTCTCTTTCAAGCCTTCAAGACTCCACCTCCTCTAGAGAACGTATACCATTTTGAATTAAGAGTACTCAATGAAATGAAATTCTTTTTCAAATCTGGAATATGTCGAACGTGATCAAGTGTTCTACATATTTCATCCACTAACTTAAATATGACTTTATCAATACCAGCTATTCGACAAGGTTCGTTGTTACCCATAGCAACGACACCTTGCTTCACCGTTTCATATAATCCAAGTTTCATATATTCCAAATTAATTCAGATTGGAACACATATGGAACACACAAGATGTATCCAAATTCACTCATCGTCAGGTTTGGATTCCATGTTAGAAATCACTAAAAAAGTGTGAGCCAAGTTAGGTACAATTCCTTCAGAAATTCTCATATTCGATGTATCATTCGAAGAAGTATTGATATTGTTAACCGTATTCATTTCTCTTTAAAAAATAGAAAATAAACCAACAAATCAAAATTCCGGAAGGAGTGGAAGAAGTTAAACCAAAATGGAATCAATCTAACCAAATTGAAATGAAATATAAAGTAATCACTCAACAAAAGAAATTCGACTTAAGATTGTTGATGTAAAATTAAGTTGAGTGATGACTTTAAAAATAAACTTACCAATCTTACCAAATTTGGACAGAGGAATGGTAAAGAATCGAAGAAAAAATCACAAAATTATCAAACTACCACCACAAGATGAAATCAAAGTTGATGTAAGAGTTGAACTATTTGTCTTTAAATTGAATTTACCCCGAAATGGTGCATGCGGATGATGAAAACCAAATCCCAAAATACACTGACAATCTTCTTATGTTAGTAGTACTCCAAAATACAAGAATCAACGAACCAAAATTAGGTTATTGTAGTTCTTTTGAATGGAATGGAAAAACAACTTTTATGCAAAGTTTTGGTTAAGAAAATATGAAATTTTATTTTATGTTATGATTGCAAATCATTGGAATGATTAAATGGACGTCCCAAGAATTTTACTTATAGAGGAGAAAAGCTTGTTAGGGAAGTGCAATGCCCCAAAACTCGCAATCTTTGCCCAATGGTCACAATTTTTTCTGTCCCTAGCCTGTTGCCTATTCGTTGCTCGATCGTCAGAAACATAGAGCTTGCCGCTCGAGCGACAACCTCACCGCCGGAGCGTTAGGCGAGCGACGAAGTTATATAAATGTCCAACCAGTTTCCTCTTTCTTTCCAATTTTGGACCATAATTTTTCATTCACACGAAATTGGTTTTGAGATTTCAAATATACCACGACGATCTACTCGACGAATATAACAAATTAGTCTATTTATTTTCGTAATTTGATTATTGAATTAAGTCCGAATATTTGACTTAAGTTGACGCGAAAGTCACTTTTCCATATTTAGTTAATTTCAATAAGAACTCGGTTGAATTGACTTCTTGCTTTACATATCCATGTAATAAACACTTTCGAGCACGTTGGACTCTTGCAAGTTTCAACTATAACATGGATGGTGAGGGGGAGGGGGCAGTAAGTTAAACAGTATGGGACATATATTACAAATTGCATTGCAGGTTAAATTTTCCAACAGAAGTGTCAGAACACTAGTTTATGTTACTACACTCGTTATATTCAATTAAATGAATTATATGTCATTGCATTTAAGTGAAGCTATCATTCAATGTCATGCAATTGTCACGTTCGACATTAATGGTGTTGAATAACCTTACTTTTTCTAAAATCCTTAAACTCAATTATTGCAGAGTTCAAAACATGTTTTTCTTCTTGCTTTGTTTTGTTTGTTTGTTTTTCTTTTTTAGGAAGAAAAGTTTGATTGAAAAGAATTGAAATATGTTAAATTCATGCATAGTTGGCGAGAATCAGTCAAGGGGTGGGGCCGGCTGCCTCAAGATTTTCTACCGAGTGTTGGCTATCTCAGAACTCGGTTGTATTGACACGTCTTGCTTTACCTTGTAATAAACACTTTCAAGCACGTTGAACTCTTGCAGGTTTCAGCTTTAACAGAGAGAGAGAGAGAGAGAGAGAGAGTAGGGGACAAATTTCAGGCTGACATTCTTTGGCTCGTGTCCATATGCTACGCACTGTAATCAATGACCAGCATTAATCTGAAATGGGTTCAATTTTTGCATTATTGTCTTGCATTATGAAGTCGGACTTAAGGATGACAATTTACCCCGTCCCATCTCAACAGGTCCCACCTCGAATGGGGCCAAATATCGCCCCGAACGAGTTGACAGGGCAGGGCGGGGCGTCCCGTCTCGGGGCACGGGGCTGGAAACGCAAGTGGGGCAAACCTGCCCAGTTGCCAACCCTAGTGTGACTCTATCCATTTTTTTTTTGTTTAGGTACTCTAGTCTTCCTATTGGTATAAAATAAGAGTTATGCTACATTTACAAAGGGGATGACAATTTGATTGACGAACCCTGAAACAATAGCCCCCCAATAAGTGGTGACATTTGGCATTTTGTCAATCAAATTGTCACCATCCTTTGTACAAATATCATTCCCCATAAAATAAAGTAATAACATGTCAGTTACGGTTGGAGTCACTCGTTTGTTCTTGAAATATAAATATGTAAGTGCACAATTCGTTAATAAGTAGTAAAATGAATTTTGAGTCTAAGTATCATTTTTATAGAGATTATACTAATTCAAATTCGAATTAATTTAATCTCAACCGAAACAATAGAAATTTGTGAATTTTTTTTAATTAAATGGTGATCTAACAATCTACTTATAAATGTAAAACCTAACTAAACTAAAATAAGTGCAAGATTATAATTAAATGTAAGTTTTATAAATATATGATGATGAAAAGCGTACTAGGATTTCGAATCTCTTTTAACCAAAAACTTATAAATTTGACAACACGATTCAATTATGAAGATCAATATTTCTAAATTGTTTAATAATCTCTCTCGAGTATAGTTAAATCTATTCTTACGTGTGACTCGGCTATATTTTTATGACAAATGCGAACATATAATAATGCATTAATGGATTTGTAAATACTTAAAGATCCCATAAAGTATAGTGGTATAATTCTATTTCCTATCGTAGTCTATGATATATAATTGACACTGTCTAACTTATTTGCAATATTTCGAAAGTAAAATAAGTCACAAAACTCATACAACTATTGCACATATAATTGTTAAAAAAAATAAATCTATTTCAATCAATCAAGAATTGAAAACGTGTTTTAATATATAAAAAAAATAAGATTCAATGTTAAGGTTTCATAATACAAAGTTCATCTTGAACCAACACAAAATTATTTATCCTAACTTACTAATGGAAAGAAACAAATAAAAGTAGAATGACGTCACTGATAAATTGATGAAATGTGTTAAATTTTTTAATTTGTTGCACAATTATTGATAAATTATTGTGTAACAATCCAGAATTATTTTCCAATTGTGTTGCCGTCCCTTCTTCTCTGCCGTGTTTTTCCAATTTTTCTCGGCCTTCTTTTCTTAATTATAGCCTTCTGTATCTCCCCTTTTTTCCTCCCTTCCCAACAGTCGATCCAATTTTGGGGTAAATATATAAATAATCGCAACCACCCATTGTCTTTGTCCCATTATAATTCAAACAAAAAGAATCCAATTCTTTCACAATTCAACAGCCGCCTATTTTTTAATTTTTATTTTAGTCCAAAAGGGTTCCAATTCCAATTAGACTTTCATCCTTTTTCCAATTGGTTTTTAGGTCCAATTGGATGTAAAGTTTCTTACCAAGGCCTTCACACAATTAAAGCAATTTAGTCCCTTAAGCCAATTAATTTGTACAACCCAATTCTTCCTTAATTTAATTCAAGCCCTTCAATTTCCAAAGTGTGGAATTTGATCCCCAAAATTGCATCTAATGGCCAATTTATCCTTCTTCTTTTTCCAATTGCTTCGAAACGAGTCCATAACTGAAAACAAAACGAAATTAACACAATTTAAGTATAATTCATTACTTTGACGATATAAAAATTCAGTAATATGGTCTGAATAAATGCAAAAAATGCATTTATCAATCACCACAACTAAAATTTTTGTTCGTTTTTAAACATAATAAAACAAAATTTGGGCATAAAACATATTACTACTCCAATCAGATCACAAATAAAAGACTCACGTTAAATTGTTTTCCATTTGCCTTAGGTTCGAATTTAAGTAACACCTTAGACATATCCAAACAATATCAATTTTTTTTTTTACTTATCCGATGCTCGACCTCCAATGTGTGTATGATTAGCCAACCTTGAACTCATACTACAACACAACCAATCAAGCGTTGTTGATTTACTTATAATCCTTATCCTCTTGAAATCAGGTTTTTCTCACACATCTCGTGCAAAATCAATCATTATGCTTTTCTCTCCAATCCCAAAATATTTCTTACATATGAGGGTTCCTACTAATCGTTATTACGTCTTTTTCCACACAAGTGGTCAGAATTAAATATTTGTAAACCTAGAAGGAAGATGGTATGTTTTTTTCAAAGTTACATCGCCAATCTCTCAAGTTCAAGTCTCAAAATCCTTACTAGGCACCTCTCGTTTTTGATAATCTACATCTCTTTTTTCTATAAACATATATATATTGTTTGTGTATTTTTTTTTTTGACATTCTATTTGCAAAACTTCCCCCCGTTTCTAAATAATCCATGTAGCGAATTTTAGGTCGACGATTTCCAATTCAGATGACCATAGGGCATCAGGTTTTAAAAATCCTAACAGACTTAATAGCTAGAGTAAAAAAGACTACGAAAAGAGTTATAAGATATATCGCACTTTCTTTTAATATTAGATTCGAACTTTAAAAGTGGTAAGTGCTCATTCTAGACTCCTTAACATAAACTCCTTCAACCAATAGCGAGATCAGAGAAGTTCAAACTATCAAACTTCTATAAATATAAACACTAGTCTCCCCACTCCCAAATTGCTTTGGCAGTTTGGTTTATATATAAAAGGATTTGGAGATTTTATTCAAACGTAGGCCAATAATATCAACGATTCCACAAAATTAAATTGTGTCTCAGCATAAATAATAAGTCAATGATGATTATGTACTCAAATAATCAAGTCTAACATGAAAAAGTACTCAACTAAAAGCACAAGTTATGGTGTTTTCCAATTCTAGTTAAATTTGTACCCAATTCAAGCAAATAAACATCATAGGTGGCAAGCCATTCCACGCTAAATTAGACACTATTTTTAAATTTTTTTTTTCAATTCTTCAATTTTTCTCCATTTTTTTAGTAAATGGTTATATAGACCCGAACTATTCTAAGTATCATAATATTTACCCACTCCCAAACAAAAATATTACATTGTCTCCAATGTAAAAGTAAAAATAATCAAAACAAATGAGTAAGGATCAAAAACTCCTTGGGGGTAGATGCGGATAGATAGAAAGATCAAGCTGATCTGGATGATAGACGTCATGACAACCGTCACTTTTCCTTATTACTAGGCTTTAATTTTCTATTTCAAAATTTAAAATAAATATTAGTGTTAGTAAATAAGGTTTGATTTGTGCTTGGTGTACACCTTACACGACAGCTGAGCAAGGTGTACACTTAGCATTTTTCATAAAGTTTAAATATTTGTAATGAATTCACACCAAGAAAAATTCTAATTTTCTAATATTTAGAAAAATTATGTAACAGAGCGTCCATCCCTGCAAAAATCCTATAACTAGGAAAAGATAAGTATTTCAAATTGGCTTGAAGAGTGAAATTTAGGTGCAATCTTAAAAATGCATATCATATCAATGTAAGCTCAATAAAATGCTAGAATGTTAATGATGAGCCTAAATAAAATAAACTCAATAAGTAAATATGCCTATGTTACTAATTCAAGTTTTAAAATACTACCTAAAATATGTTAAAAATATTTAAACTACCTAAATGCACAAGTTCCAAGATATGACCCTAAAATAAGAATGCAATCCTTAAACTACATGTAGTGCATAATCAATCTAAATGAGTGGTAAAGGATTAAAAAAAATGGTTTGCCTCCCATTAAGCGCTTGCTTAGAGCTCAACTTTTGTCTCAATTGTGTCATGGCACTTTCAATATCGCTTTGGAGGTTCTGCTTAGCTTGTTTAATTTGACTTTGTTCCATACTGCAACTTTTCTCCAAATTTTAAGCTTGCCCTTTTCCAAGTAATATATATTTTCGTCATCACTCGTTTCGAACTCAACAATGTACACCTCAATCTTCTCATAAGGTTTAATAAATTCAAATTTTAAGCAAACGATAAAGTTGAGGGATTGCATTTTAATTTCATCTTCTTTGAATGCGACTTATTCTTTTTGGCCCATTATGATAAATTTCTTGATCTTTTCATACTCCTCTTCTTTAATTGAGGCTTTCTCGAGTTCAACATCTTTATCCAAAACTTTCGGCAAAGAAATAAGGACATCTTCATGGAAAGTCTTATCCTCTTATTGTATTTGTTGGAAGTTTGGTAGACATGATTCCCTTAATTAGTGTCCATTAATAACCGGTTGAAGAAATAATCCCATAGGAAAAATCACCCACATC
Organism: Fraxinus cuspidata; assembly: GCA_903798385.1. Classification (NCBI taxonomy): domain Eukaryota; kingdom Viridiplantae; phylum Streptophyta; class Magnoliopsida; order Lamiales; family Oleaceae; genus Fraxinus; species Fraxinus cuspidata. Next base: position 1,903 of record CAIGRP010075878.1, on the reverse strand, counting down.
AAATTTTGGTGAGAGAAATAATGTAACATGCAAGTCACTCAGGATTGTTTCATCAAGTTCACATTTCGCTTTTATATCTCGTAGTCATTGCCATATAATGAAATCTCTCATAAGCATATCTCCCTGATCAATTTCTTGAATTGTCAATTGTTATTGCCTTATAATGAAGTCACATACAAACATTTTGTTGTAATCAACCACATCCAACTTTTATCTAGAAACTTTTGTCCTGAAAAAAGAGAAAAAAAAAACTAACTAAAATGAAAAAAATATATATATAGATAGAAGTCCGAATTAATGCTAAAATAAGTCAAACCCAAACTAAAAGAACAATACCCAGCAACGCCTGGCAAAAACTTGTCACGAAAATATTCTTCGTTTAAAATGGCACAAGTGCACAGTTCGTTAACAAATATTAAAATGAATTTTGAGTCTAAATATCAATCCGACATATATTGTACTAGTTCAAATTATAAATAATTTTACTTAGCCGAAATAATAGAAAATTGTGAATTTTCTTTTAACGAAATGGTGATCTAATAATCTACTTATGAATGAGAGACCTAATTTAACTAAAATAAATGCAAGATTATAATTAAATGTATGTTTTATAACAATATGATGATGAAAAACTTATTAGGATCCCGAATCTCGTTTAAGCCGGAACTTTTAAATTTGACAACACGATTTAATTATGAAGATAAATATTTCAAAAATGTTTAATAATTCCTCTAGAGTAAAATTAAACATATTTTTACATTTGACCCGACCATATTTCTATGACAGATATGAACATAAAATAATATATTAATGAATTTGTGAATACTTAAAGATCATATAAAGTATAGCGATAGATTTCTATTCTCTGTCGAACTCTACGATAATTGACACTATTTCTAACTTATTTTCAAACTTTCTAAGGTAAACAAGTTACAAAACTCATACAATTATTGCACATATAATTGTAGAAAAAAATAAATTTATATCATTCATAAAATGAAAACGTGCTTTAATATTTACAAGATTCAACATTAAAATTTCAAAATACTATGTTCATCTTGAACCTAGCACAAAAACATTTATCCTAACATGCTAATGGAAAGAAACAAATAAAAATCGAATGACATCACCGATCAATCGACGGAATATGCTTAATTTCCAAATTTCTTGCTCAATTATTAATAAATAATTGTGCAATAATTTAGAATTATTTTCCAATTGTAGTGCGGTCTCCTCTTCTCCGCCGTGTTTTTCCAATTTTTCTCCACCTTCTTTTACCTCTTAAGCCGTCTGTATCTTCCCTTTTTTCAGCCGCCGTCCTCCCTGCGTGATGCCGTCAGTGTGNCGACGGAATATGCTTAATTTCCAAATTTCTTGCTCAATTATTAATAAATAATTGTGCAATAATTTAGAATTATTTTCCAATTGTAGTGCGGTCTCCTCTTCTCCGCCGTGTTTTTCCAATTTTTCTCCACCTTCTTTTACCTCTTAAGCCGTCTGTATCTTCCCTTTTTTCAGCCGCCGTCCTCCCTGCGTGATGCCGTCAGTGTGAATTTTTATTTTTTATTTTTTTCCTTCCCAACAGTCGGTCCAATTTTCCTTCCAGCCGCCACGCTCCATCATTTTTTCTCTCTGTATGCGTGTAGTGAGTCCAATCAGAATTCCAACAAAAAGAATCCAATCCTTTCACAATTCAACAGCCGCCTATTTTTAAAAGGTTGAACCCCAACCTTGAGGGCCCCCCACCGATCCTGTCCTGGGCCATTGTGGAGGAGGTAAATCGCAGGATGTGCCTCCCAGGAGCCAGGGTGGAGAGCTTATGGATAGGCCTGGGCTATTAACCCTATGGTAACTCCCGCTTGCAACAAAGTCAATTCCACCTTGCGGGGAATCGAACTCTGCA
>CAIGRP010075874.1:0-20969 GCA_903798385.1 Fraxinus cuspidata | reverse complement strand
CTGAAGGAAGAGGAATTAGTTTTGGAATCAGCAGTGTTCCACTCCCTGGGCAAACCACCCAAATTGCCGCAATCAATATTCGCCGCCGTCGGCGGCCGCAATGATGAACATCCGGCAGGACGAATGGGCATAAAATCGTAGCTCGGAACGATGTCGTTTTCCTTCCGATGATCTTCCAACTGGTTCTTCATGAAATTGATGAAATCAATGTCACTACAGCTGTTGTTACCACTATGAGAATTCGCAAGATCCATTATCTGCTTGTCCATGAACTGCGACGAGGTATTACTACTCATCAAGTATTCAATCAACAAAATTCGCACACTGGAATGACCTAAGCATACATGTATAAGTAAATATCCCGGGCGGAGAGTGGGGTGGGTTTCGCTGGTTTATTGGAAATGGAGATGTTGGGAAAATGACCCTAAGCATACATGTATAGGGATATATCAGCATCCATCAAAACGACGTCGTTTAGCGAAATTGGGCATTTCCTGCAACTAATAAGACCTTGTTTTCCCAAGGGTTAAAAAAAAAAAGGACATTGTACTTCTAATGTTGTTTTTAATAGTCACTCAATTTTAAAAATTTTTGAATTTGTTTTCCACCACCTCTTTATTTCATTCAGTTCGAAATTAAAGATTTGGATGACAAAGTGAACACAAACTTCAATTTTTTGAACGAACTGAAATGATTTATATCAAACAACATTAAAAATGAAGTGATTCTAGAATTAGTAAAATAACTATTTCAAAAAATTTAAGTTCGTAAGTGTTCTGGGTTGGAACAAAACTATGATGCACCCTCGGCTACAAATTATGCGATTTTTCACAAATTTTACGAACAGAAACTCTTATTTTAATAATTGTCATTTGAATGGTACAGAGTTCAACATTGATAAGAAAGAAAAAAGAGAAAAAATGTTGTCTCATTTCTTTTTCTATATCGATTGAAATTGAGTTGCTGTATTAGGAGTCGACCAAAAAAAAAAAATTTATTACATGTCACAGATTTAGAATTTTCTATTTGTTGTCTGCCAGTACAATTGGAAGTATATAAAGTTCAGTGAAGGTTAAAAAATAGCATGGAAAGTAAAGTGGCTCTTAGAAAATTTTAACAGCTAAAGTGTACACTACATATAATAAAATGGAAAGTGTGAACATTTGCAGCTACGATCCCAGAGCGTTCGATAATGGAGCACTTGATTTTGTAAATTAAATTTATTTCATTTTAGATCCTTAACTTTTTAATAGTAGTTCATGTGGGTCAAATCATTTTTATTTACATATCTTTTGGATTGATAAGTGCTATCTAATTATCCAAAACTCATTTTTATTTATTTATAATTTAAATTGCTTATAAACAACTCCCTAACATGTGCTAAAAAAAATTTAAGATTTCATTCTCTCTTTTCTCTCTTCCCGTTTCTACATTTCTTTAATTATTTATTAATATTATTTTATATTACCTTAAACCAACTTTAACTCGGAGAGAGAGAGAGAGAGTTGTGTCGGGCAAATAGGAACGTTGCTTAGATTTTTATTTTTATTTTTTATTTTCAAAAATTATATATTTTTTGTTAGTAATTATTTTTATATCTATAAATTTTTGATATTGTAAACTTATTTTATATTTAATTTTATTATTATTTATATTACAAAGTATCTAATAAAGTATATATTATTACATATAGTTTTTGTTATGTACAAACATTTTAATAGTTATCAACAAAACAAATTTGGGATTAAATTCATTGTCGGTTACTGAACTTTCAATGAAGATGGAGTCAATCACAAATCATTAATTTTGAGAAAACATTTCATCCAACTTTTATTTGCATCCAACAATGGTATCTATTGCAATCCGTCTAACTAACTAAAGTACATATACGTACATATATACAATGAAAATCTTGTAATTTTTTTTTCTCGTCTCACGCTCTTTTTATAATAGCTAGGAAAGAAAAGATCTAAATCTCGAATAAGATTAATTAATCATAATCTCTTTGAGACTAACTTCATTGACATCCGAAGGACGTGAAATTTCATTTCCCAACTAATAAAGAAGTACAATATATCAGTACAATCGCGTTTATTACATGGTACAAAAACAATAGTATGTTTTATATCACTCTACATCAACAAATTCTTCTCCGTTCTTTGCTACTCTCTTTTATACATGAAAGGTTGGTAAATATTAAAGTGTCTTCTACTTGAAAAAAAAATGAACTTATAATGGCAATTTAGCCCTTGTTTGTTTCTCATTAAAATCTGATTTTAATCTCAATTTAAAGTCAAAAATTAATTTTAATCACATATTTCATGGGGTCCGCAACTTTTCAACCACACATTTCATCAATTTTTATCAAAATCTACTAAAATTTTGATTTTAATCTACAACAAATAGGGGCTAATTGCACTGATATATGTCATCTTTAGCTTGTTGCTTCAACATGAACTCCCAAAGCAAACTGCGACCGTAAAAGTTCTAGAAGTATTCGATCAATAAAAATTTTCGACAAAAAAAGTTGCTTAAACGGTAAAAAGTACATTTTAAGCTTAGCCAAACATGCCAGCAATCAATAAGTCGTATGATCCTTTCGAATTCTTGATTTAAAATGACATTGAAAGAGCATCAGAGTATCACACTAACCGTATTAAGAAGTCGTGGAGCAGCCGGCCTCATGAATTTCCTTGCAAAAAGGAAGCATGTGGATGGTTTCCCCTTACTAGTGCACCATTCCCTTTTGTATTTGGTATTGTAGTAAACATTATCTATACCCGGCATAAAGAGAGGGTATATAGAGATAATATAGTGGAAATTACATTGACCAGCCAGAATTTTGAAGATTACATTTCAAATATCAGAGATTGTATTTTTTAGTTCAAATGTTAGATATCTACATAAATAATAAATAAATATAATATAATATATATCTACCAAATTTAAGTCCAGTGTATTTTGGAAACATAAAAAGTTATATATACCAAAACAGGAAATGTGAAGAACACATCCACGTTAAACCTCAATTTTACCCACAAAACCCACGATCATCTTCTCCATAAATTGAATAGTGGTCTTTTCCATTTCACCCATAAAACCCATTATCTTCTTCTATATTATCGCATTGTGACTTCGACGTACTCGTCAAATGGGTTTTACAATTCATTCAAAAAATACTAGACATTGAAGATGGTTTTAACAAGGAGTAATGATCCCAAAACTCGAGCGAAGATTGGTGAGAAATCTAGAAGAAAAGTAGAGAAAAGAAAAGGTTTGAAAGGGAATAAAGATTCGATGTCTAAAACTAATAACAGAACTTTCTCTAAATTGCGAAATCCTAATGTTCGAAAAGTAAATTAATCTTTATTTGATTTAGTTAATTGGAAATTCATATTTAACATTTTTTGAGTGTGTATGGTTTGGATAGTCACACATCATTAAAATTTGTGACCTCAATTTATGAAAAATCTGATTGGAGCATATTCTGAGATACATTTGTTTGAAAATTTAAATCAATTGTTTATCTAATTTAGTTAATGGGAAATTCGTATTTCACATTTGTTAGGTGTTTATGGTTTGGATAATCACATTCTTAGAATTTGTAACCTCATTTCAAAATAATTCTATTCAAGATATTATGACCAACCTTCTGTGTGTGACCTCTACATTTGTTTGAGTCGATCTCAATTTTGGAGAATGTAGATACGTATTTTTTGAACATTTTTATATCTTTTGTGACCAACCTTCTCCGTGTGATTTCTATTTGACTGTGACCAATTGCCTAATTGTGACCTCATTTTTACTACTATTATGTGATCCATTTTGTGTTTGTGACGTGTCTATTGTTCTATGATGAATCACGAGGTTGTAATAAGCCTATATTTGTATGTAATATGTGACATTAGTTATATGTGACCTAAGTAGTGTCTATGATAAAATAATTGCAAGTGACATGCTTATTGTGTGATATGAATGCATGTACAAGTATCAAATACCGATGTAGGCTTTTTATGTTTGTCATATGTTGCAGGAATTAGAGTATGTTATACCGAAAGCTATATGGTTTCCCAATAAAATTACCACCAGTGCAACCAAAAACGTGCAATCGAATTTTACATCAAAGTTCAACGACGAACAAAAACATATACTAGCTGATACAAGCTTATCATATTTTATGGATTGTAGTGAGATGGTTGTTCAACTTCAATTAATATATTATTTTCAACTCCGAGAGGTGAAGCAACCGAACAAGAAAGAGATGTGGTTCATGGTAGTTGGTAGGTATGTACGGGTTTCTTTGCCTCAGTTATGTCTGCTTATGAGACTTAGGAACCAGGACACGACGTGAGGAGAAGTTTTCAAAATTTACATTCCAAGATTAAGGAGAAATGTTTTGGACACTTGAATTTAGTCACAAATGAAGATGTTAGAGACATCTTCCTTGGTTTAATGAATAAAGATGATCAAGGCGTGGTTAGGATTAAGATTCTTTATTTAATAACATCGTACCTTTTCTTGACCTCGTACAAGAAGGTTGTTGAGAATTATTTGTTTTCTCTTATTGAAGACTTTGATACTGTAAAAATGTTTTTGTGGGCGAAAAATTTGTTTGAACTTTCCATAAACTCACTAAAAGATTGTTTGAATAATAAAAAAAATTCATTACAGACTCAAAGGATTTCTAGTTGCCTTTCAAGTTTGGATTTATGAGTCTATTCCATGGTTAGATGGTACTGTAACTTCTAGGATTCGGAGGGGATCAAATAAACTGTCATTTGGTGCAAAACTTGAAGAAGAGGTATTCTTTGTCCCGAATGTAAGTTTTCATTTCATTTGTGTATAATATAAACAAGTCACAAATGATCACATTTAACCTTAGAGAGTCACATGTCACATTTCATATTATGCAATCAAAGGAAAAATCACATTGCATATTTCACATGTCACGGTAAATAGTTTTTTTATGGACGGATAACAATTCTCGTTATCAAGTCACAGCTCACAACTTTATGCAGTCGCAATTCACAATCTGCAATCAGTATACATGTTGTTTGCTAAGAAAGTGTAAACCGCAAGTGCACGAGTCGTGTTCAAGTAATAAATTAAACTTTTTAAGTTCGAGTTATCGATCACTCGATGAATGTTTACTTTCAATTATACAACTTTAATCAATTTAATTTTAACAATAAAAAAATACACAATAAGATTAGATTTTAGAAAATAAGGAAAAATAAACTAAAACTCCACAATATAAGAAAACGTAAACACTTGAGAATTTTGGAGGAAAATGTGGTTGGGATTCATGGTTTCGTTTAATCGTCGCCTAATTAATTTCTCTACTGGTCAATTAATAAATTATTTTTTTATGATGTTAGACCAATTTTTCAATTTTAGTTAATTACCTCTCTCAAACGAAATTAACCATATCTTCGAGCCCGATCATGCAACAAGTCATACCAAGTCGATAAGCTACTGTAGGAAACACCAATAAAAAAATAGAGTTATTTAATTTAATAAACAATAAATTATGTATATATAATAAATAACAATTATGATATTACACTTAAATTGTCAACAAGCCAAGCTGCCGAAGTCGTAATGTCTCGAAAAAATTTATAAGCGTTCGATATCGTCCTTTGATCTATTGTGTAGCTAATTCTATAAAAAAAAAGGAAAAAGATAAAATGTAAAAAGAAACACAGATGAGTTAACGTACTTTATCAAAATCATAAAATATTTACCCAAGCATAATTCTTCTTCACTTTGTCTCGAACACTATCCACTTGGTAGGGTCTATCTCTTGGAAGAGATTGGGGTACGTCCCGTCCATGAACGTCCTCCTCTTCGTCTCAGCCGTGAAGGAAGAAATGATGTATTGTGACACACATGATCTCCTCATCTGCCACAACTTCTGGTGCTCGCTCTGTCACCTCTTCAGTTACAATTGGGTTACCACATTCCACTCCACAGATAACAAAAATGATTTTAATGCACTCTTCTCTATCCACAACAGTGGAACACACAATGTGTGACCCTCTTCTCCGTCACCCTCTCTATCACCCCTCCTGTAACCCTTGGTCTACCTGCTATATCGCATCGTAGTCAAGACTGCCAATGGATCGAATTTTAATTCGAATCCGATGAAATTAATGGAATATGGATTTTGGGTCTCAATTTGATTACCATATCAAGATCTGAATCCGATAATCCGTTAGTTAAATGGATCAAATATAGATATATATCAATTCAATACAATAACAACCTGATCCGATTTGTTATAAATGGGTGAGTCGATAAAATATTTTTATAACATGTTATTTGTCACTAAAATAAATAAATGAGAAAATAAAGAAATTTAAAATAAGTTATCAAATTCAAAACAAGATAAAAAAGTAAATATGCACGTACACAGTGTTCTAAAAAGCGTAATACGTGACGAGACGTGGAGGCTTCGAGCTAGACGAGTCTAGAAGAAGTTTAGGCATAAAAAATGCAAAAATGTATTTTTCTTATTTTAATATTATTTTTAATTTTTAATCAATCTAAAAATTATTCAATAATACATACAATATATAGTTCCAAATGCAGTTTTAAGAGCTTAACAAAATAAATATTTTCTTTAAACAAGATATTGTAAATATTGCTAATTGAAATATTTGGAGAATTTTAAATATTATTAATTAGTAAAAGATAGGAAAAACGATTAATTTCATAAATTATAAATAACTATTTATATAATAGTATATACACTACACTCAAACCAAATGTACAATACAACTACAACAAAACCAAACGTACAATGTACTATAGTCAAACCAAATGAAATTTTATCCCACATCGAAAGTTTATAATAAAATGTTTGGAAATGTCATCTATAAATAAGTGAGTCAATACATGGGTAACCAACTTTTTATGCCTTTCAATCCAATGACTAAAATTTAAAACATTTGAAAATTTTATAATTATTAAATACGTTTAAGAATTGGAAAAAAAATGCTTTCAATATTGATTTTATTTTCCTAATTTCTTTAACTTCGGATCGGATATCCGATAACACGGTAAATCGAATATGGATTTAATAATCAAATATCTGTTGGATTATTAGATCGGATCGAATTGGATATGGACAGATCCGATCCATATCCATCCATTTACAATCATACTCGTAGCGTTGCGACCTCATCTAGAAGGTCTACAAAATGGCCTCATAACACTCCAACATCATGGCATAAATCTGCTACCTCACCTCTCAACTCTCATTCCAACATCCCTACATCCTCTCCCAACTCTCGCCATAGCACGCCCACCTCTTCTTTCAACTCTTGTCGTAATGCGCCCACCTCCTATGTGTGTAAGAGATTTACATGAGAGGTGTCTGGATGGGGGAGAAGGAGACCGAGGCGAAGGCGGAGGTGATCTCCTCGACAAAAATGATATCCGGGGTGAAGATGATCGTCGATCAATTGGACCGCGATCCTACAAAAATAAGTACATAAAATAATAACTTAATTAAAATAGCCCAACTCATACGAAACGGTAATCAACAAATTATATTCAATTAACATACCCAATCTCGGTTCATGATAGAATCATATGTCTAGTTATCTTAAGTATGTGGAATGACTAGTTCACGTACAAAATCCCGACCCTTCTCCTCCATCGACGGCATCAACTCAGGACTTTAAACTGATATATTGACATTTCAACTAGTTAATGATCATTTGCTGAGATTTTGAAACAACATACAATATAAATCGCAAAAGTAAAATACTCGTTTGAGGGTCGTCGAGGAAAGCTGATAGTTGTTTGTCGATGGACAACCGTCTGCTCAGCATGCTTGTGAATGATGCATCTGATGGTAGCGTGTCTCCCCATTTTCTTACAAACCAAGTTCCCAGATGGGGACAATCTCATATGTCTAAGTCAGCAACACATACAATTATTATATATAAATTTAGTATAGAAAACTTTTTAACGTTAATTATGTTAAATATTTACATGCACTGTTAAAGGCAATCCATAAGTATAGTACTTACGCAAGGGCTCGTTAGGCTTCAAATGTGATCTCGTGAAGACATGTACTGTGTTTTGAAAAATTCTCCAGGCCCACGGATAGTTGTTGAGGCATTGATATCATCAACAACTTCCAAATGAAAAATGTTAATCATAGTCTTTTTATGATGACACATCACCACACTCTCAACGATATAGACCAATCTCAGTTTCAATCTGTCCAATATCAGGTCATACTCCCTGATTGCGCCAACCAACTGCGATAGAAGCACCATTCCCTATCCTTGAAGTTATGCATTGTACAGCATGTATCTTTGAATCCTGTCGTTTGCTGCTTCATCGCTCGTAATTTTCAATCTAGTCATGAGGGCAAACTAAAATATAGAGAAACTAATGAGTTTATCCCCGATGTCGAAGTTGAGTGCATTGTCATCGACTGGCCTAAGCAGCCGACATAGTGATGCATTAATAATCTGTCCAGAATATTGCACGACATAGAGGCCACAATAAAGACCCGCGTAGCATATCTTTGTGCTGATCATCGAGCAACTCTAATACAATAGTAAAACTATTGAAACTACTATTCTAAATACATTTTCCTACCATCTATCTCAACCCAGTGTCGAGATGGTACTCTATCCTGTAAAAATTCAAATGTTAGAATATTTTGCAATAGATAATGAAATAAAGCATAATCTTAGAAAATTAAGTAAATTGAATTGTAACTACCATACGCAAATAGATTGATTTTACATCGAAACTAGTTAAAAAATAAATAATTTAATAAATTTAAGGGAAAAAATAAGAATTACAGACGAAAATAAAAAAAAATAATTAAATTAATAAAAATTAAAACTAAAGAAAGAATATTAAAAAGCATTATAAATTGAAATAAAATTAAATTATGATAAACAGAAAACAATTAAAAAATAAAAAAATAAAAAACCCATATATTAAATTAAATAAATTAAAGAAAAATATAAAAATTTTAAAAAAGAATATAAAAAGTAATTTTAAATTGAAAAACTTAAAATTAAGTAATAATAAATTAAATTAAAATACAAAAATTAAAAAGAATAATAAAGTAAAGAAAGTTATAAAAATATAAAATTAAATAAATAATATAAAAACGCATCTTAGATTTAAAAAAATTAAATTATAATAAAAAGAAAACAATTAAGAAAATTTTAAATTAATACCAATAATAATAATAATAATAATAATAATAATAATAATAATAACAAAAAATTAAATAAAAGGAAGCTATAAAAATCAAATAATGAATATATATTATTTAAAATTGAAAAAAAAATTATAATTAAGAGAAAGAATTAATTAAACAGTAAACAATAAAGAAAAAAATCGTCAAAGAAAAAAAACAATTGGTAACAGTCGGCCCAACTGCCTGTTAACAATCGAGACAGTTGTTGTGGCCGACTGTTAAACAGTCGGGTCACTGTTGCTAATTGTTAAACAATTGGATGACATGATTGTTAAAAAGATGGTAACAACTGTTAATAGTCGCCATCGTTTTGTCAAGCGATCCCCTAAAAATCGTCAAAACTAACAAAACTAATGTTTGCTATCAATATAAATTGCCAAAGTCCACAAAAAATAATGAACAATAAATTAAATAAATGTTCAATTTATTCTAAACTATATTTCATCAATATCATAATCCACAAAAAAAAAAAATCTTGTTGAAGATAACGTTGTCAGTGACTAGGTTGTGTGGTGGTCGGTGTTTGGCTGACTGTGAGGGTGGTGTGGTCGACTGCGCAGACTGGATCACGACTGTGAGAGTTTTTTCTTTTTCCTTCAGTGTTTGCGCAAGATGAGAAATTGGAATTTTTGGCTTTTGTTCTTTAACTTCACAATTTAACTTTTATCTCTCTTTTTTTAATGGTCAAATGTCAAATTGGAAATATGGCCGAGTCAACCGGCCATTTCCTAATATTTCCTCATAACAATACCAAATCCAAACACTTGAAGTGTTAAGGAATTAATATAACATGCATTTAGCGTGAAATTCCATCAAATGATCATGAAATAAAACAAAAGCAACACAAATTATAATACAATATTGTACCAAGAAAGTCATGAAAATTTTTGAAGTCGAACATAACATATTTTAGAGAATTTTGGGTTTTGATACCCAATAAATCTCGGACAATAATAATAAACAGTTTAGAATATATTTTATATGCCTCAACCGATGAGTGAAATAATTATCAACACAATCAAATATATCCTCGACCCGAAAATAACGTCGGCTACTAGTAACAACTTAACTTGTTAATGTTACCTTGGCCCAAATTCACTTATAGGATGACTTTCTTGTGTCTTGGTCCATTACTTTGTGTCTTGGTCCAATTAATGATATAACCTAATCTATATATACCAATTATCATAGTGTTGGAAACATGTGTGCTTTGTGTTTTAGAAGAGAAAACCATGGCTGCCTTCCTATCGTCTCCTTCTTCGTGCCTTTGTTTCTCTTTGTTTTTGTAGCTTGCAAAACACCACCATAACCTTGTCTCTTTGTAAGTGAGAAAGGAAGAAAGCAACCATAAGTGAATATAAGTTGTGGATCGGAGTTTTAATTGATTGTTTAGTTTCGATTGGTAAGTTGAAAATGAACCCGGATTCAACCAATTGAAGGTCCATTCCACGACAAAGAAGGAGTGGGTATGGCGTAGGTACCCGTACGTGGGTATTTTGTAACTGTATTAACTGAGTTGACTTGAAGAATGAGATTTTGTCCTTGTTTGATCCCTTTTTTTTTCAAAATATATTATTTTTCTTTTCTTTTCTACTACACTTTTTTAATAAAATATTATTACATGCAACCCAAAAACTTTTTTTTATAATTTTTAACCACATATTCTCCATCAATCTACTATTCTAAAATGTGCTCTACATGAAAAAAAAAAATGGGGTTCAAATAGGGAGTTCCAAAGTTGAAGTGGTGCAATGCACGCGTCGCAGGCAATCGGACTATCTTTTTGTTTGATTGGGTGGAGATAAAATCGTCAGTCTTATCCTGTAAAATATACATATTTATGAACTTTGCCCAATTCTCCTAATTCCATTATTCATCGGCCCTTTACTATTTGTCCACCCAAAATAATGAAACCCCCACTTCTCATTCAAGAATGGAATGCCTAACTACTAAAATTGTCAAGAAATTCTGATTTGATTGAGGTTTATTAGTAACTTTCATAAAAAGTTGGTTTGATCATTATATCGAGGGTCGTTGTGGGAGGATATTAAGCCCTTGTTTTGTAGAGATTATTTAAATTTTACTTTTTTTCAAACTAATTTTTCAAACTGTACATTCTTTCAATACAATATTTTTTACGCATGAACCTATAAATTTTCTTACATTTTAATCACACACTCTAAAAAATAAAAAAAAAAACTTTTTCAAAATTAATTCTCAAAAAATTTACACCAAACTCAAAATAAAATATTTCCATATAATCTAGAAAAAATCAAGATTTTGAGCGCATGTGCACACACACATATTGTCATAGTAAACTTCTATTCGATCTATCGAATTAACTTGTGCATATCGCATCTGATCAAAGATTTCCGTAATGTTTTTTCTTCAATGGATGTCAAAATTTATGATTTGTACTTGATGTGTTGTGAAAATTGAGTGTGGAGCAAATGATTTGAGTACTTATTTGTCCTTGAAAGATAAAAAAATAAGTCACCTTTTTCCTTGCTTTCTATGTATTTACTAACAATAGTTGTTATTGATCTTCCGTAGTATAAATAGTATATATTGGATAATTTTAATACAACAATGTTTTGTTATAATTTCTTAGAAATAAAATTTTGTAAGCTAAACAATTTTTATGTTGTTATTTAAGGCATTATATATATATATATATATATATTAAAAATGACAAATTCTTGAATTGTTGTATTAAAATTCACCGGAGAAAATATTAGACAACAAATTTTTGATTTGTGAAATGTTAAATTAATTATAAGATCTATTGACCTTTTCGAAAGACAAGGTATTTTTTTGAACACTTAGATCGATATATCTTTACATTGCTTCCTAAAATAAAATTTAAAACTAATACGTAATGAATTGAGATTTTGCGCTTAATCTTTTTAGTTAGCAAATCAAAATTTTGTGAAGTTGGATAATAACCGAAAGTGCTAAGTTTAAATACACGATGAAGAACTAAAGACAAAGCAATATTAAAACGTGAAAGGTATATTTTTATTTAATACGTTTGCGAATGAGTCGCCTAACTTAAAGAGAGAGAAAATTAAAGGTATAATTTTGTTTAATACGTTTGCGAATGAGTCTCCTAACTTGAAGGCAGAGAAAATTAGTTGTTTATGATTTGGGTTAAAAGGAAAGGAAATGGAGAATTTAGGGGTCAATCTGCAATACCCAAGTAATTTCGAAATCATTTGTGACACGGACCCATATATTTGTGTTAGTTACAAAATATCCCACGATGCTCTCAGTGTACTTTGAAATCATATATATTTACCCTATTTTTTTACCCTTTTTTATTTTTTTTTATTTTTGTTTCCATTTTATTTTTTACTTTCTAACGTCTATTTTAATTAATTTTATGTTTGAACATTTAGAGAGAAAAAAACTCACTTTGCAAAACATAATATTTGCCCTTAAATTTCATGTCAAAATATATTTCAACATCAGAATATATAACAAAGATGAATTTAAATAGAGTAAAAACGATAAAAGTTTTGAAAATTTGTGATTATCAGTGACAATAAAATTTCACTAATGCATTAACTTTGAACTTTTTTCATAAAAATCGAGTCTTTATTGAATTTAAGCGTTTTACTTTGTTAGGTCTAGATATTTAGCTCAGCTCCTTAAGTACACAAGACTTTTTAAGTCAAAATCAACTACCTATTATGAGCAAGTTTTACTTTGTTCACTCCGGTACGTATTTAGAGCCTGTTCGACGAGATTTTTAAAAAATAAAAAAAATTATTTCGAAGATTAAAAAAGATTCTTTTTAACATATTTGATAATTTTTTGAAATGCTTTATCTGACTAAGATAGCATTTAGAATAAGTTGACTTGAAATAACTTTCTCATGAAGTTCTTCTATGAGAAATGAAAGCAAAAACAAAAATTCTATCAAGCGTACCCTTGCTCTTGTATGAGAAAGTACCATCATTGATGAAATTCTTACATCTACTTTAGAGTCACGATGCTAGAAAGATAAATTTATCACTTCAATAATTGATTGGCAAGGAAACATAGCCGCTGATTGGTTCCACTAAAAACTTAAATTAAAATGTAAATTAAAGTCAATAATTATTTTAAATCACATATTTCATGTGATCCACGGTTCTTTAATTACATATTTCACTAATTTTTATCAAAAATTACTAAAAATGTATTTTTTATCAAAACCAAACAGAGGATAATAATAAATGGGAAAAAGTGTTGCTTACATCAATGTCTTGCGTGCATTTGACTAAAAGCACAAATATTTATATAAACTTCCTAACTGTGAGAGGAATTTAGTTTCTAAACACTCATTATATTGCTTTTATGAAAGTTTTGTGTTACTTTTTATACATTCTATTACAGTACTAGCTTAGGTTATCGACACGCATTGAATTTTGGCTGTGGAATCATTTACTTAAACGTGTAAATGTTTATTTGTATGAATAATAAAATATGGATGACTATGGTATGGAAACACGGTTCGATTTGAGTGTTTTTAAAAGATTTTCAAATCAAATCATTTTACAAAAGGTTTAATTTTTTTTTTTTTTTAAATCAAATCAAACTATTTCATTTTCAAATTAAACCATTTTTTGCCGTTTGGTTTGATTTCAAATGAAAGTTTTAGGCTTTTAGGGACACAAAAATAATATATTTCAAACAAGTAAAAGATAAATATACTAATCGAAAATGTAAATATAACACTTAAATTGAGACATTGTAAATATAAACATTACAATACAAATATAATTGTCTCAATCGAAGCTCAGACTAATAAATTTATATAAGGTTCAACCATAAAATTTAAGTTTAAAAATTCATTATTTTTTAAATAGATAAGAAAAGTATTATTGTAAATCATTATTTTCTTAAAAAATCAATAGAAACGAACTAGCAATGAAATGTTGAAGCGTAACTTGAATTAATAAATAGTATTTTGGTTAAAATAAATAATTTTTTATTTAAATTGGGTGAATGATTCAATTTGATTTCAAACAGTTGTCGAAACTTAAACTGAATCATTTCCATTAAGTTTTGTTCTATTATTAAACCATTGTAGTCTAAATCGAACATTTTTCAAATCAACAGTTTCAAAATTGCAATTTTGGTTTGATTTGATGGGTTGATGATTTTTTTTTTTCACCCTAACAAATGTACTTCTAAAAAAAAGTATTGAGACTACTATACTTTCAAAAGATAATGTAATATAATTTAAGTGTCATTTCTTAGTAGTAATTTTTTTGCATAGTCACTGTACTTTCAAAAAATAGAAAATGTATCCGAAAATATCATTGAACTTTAAATTTTTTTGAAATAGTTCCTTTCTAATTGGAACATCACTACTACTAACTTGAGAGATGCTACTCAAAACAAGGGCTACTGACAAGGATTAAATGGGATTATGGCCTTGTCGGCGTGCTTATAAGTTGCTGATAAGTGAATTTTCGACCATTGATTTGTGCAACAGTCACTTTTCCACCAAATGGTCAATCCTATTTTCCTTTTCTGGCCTTCAATTTGATTTAGCATACATACACACAAACCACCCCACTGACCATAATGATTTCCATCCACCTCACCAACGTGCCTTCCCCATACAAAGCTATCTCTCCATTTTCATCCACAATAAGAAGCTTGCCGTCACTTCTGATCTGAAATGGGTCGCCAAATAAATAATAAAAATGGTCTTCATCTGTGATTTTCAGCCAACCCTGAGGAAGGATAGACCCAACAGCATAATATTTCTTTCTGAACTCACCCCCTCCCACCATTTTTCGATGGCAGCACGAAAATATTCGATCGATTTACGCACCTACTAAACACATCTTCCACTTTCAATCTCGCGTGACCAGGTTTCCCCTCTTCGTTCACCATAAAAAGCCACATTCTTTGACTTCACAAAAGCACCTTGTAGCCTGCATCACATTTTCACCGGCCGTTTTCGTTTCAACCGGCTGTATTCGTTTCACATTGAACTGAACCCGCTAGAGATGCACGTCATCCACAAAATCTCGCTAGGGTAAATCATGGATTCGTTCCTTTCTCTGATAGGTACACTGCCTTATTACAAACTTTGTTTACTGTCGACTAAAACACATTCTTGAACTGTGATCTTCTTCTTATATAAAAAAATTTATTTTTTTCGTAATTTGCTGTAGACAAGTTATTAGCGGCACTCATCCACCTCCAAATGCCCCTCCCGTTCAAAGTCAGTCGGGCCCCCGTAAGAATTCAAATTGGAATTCGTATGAGACGAACATATTTGTTGCTACCTGCGAGCCCATCATTGTCGACGGATATCGAAATGGAAAGTGTTTCACCAAACACGGATGTGAGACGGTGATTCACTTGTTCAACACCAATTTTGGCCAAAATTGGAACAAGCAACTGCTTAAAAGTTGATGGGATGCTCTCCATTTGAAACACAAGAGATTTGAAGAATTGCTCAACGACGTCGACTGGAGGGATTGGCGCCGCGGAGGAGTGGTGGGCTCGAAAGATTAAGGTACCATCGTTTCATGAACCTCCCGTCAATGTTCTCGTATCTGTGTTCGATAAACTGATACGGTGTTGTAGGTTCTCAATTCGTATCATTGGTTAACGACATTAATTAGGAGGCTCTATTTTGGTTTAGGGAACACGATAGTCGATTGAAAAATTACATAATCATTGTCTGCTTTCTGGGTGTTTTATTACTGTATAGTTAATTCTTATTTATTTTATGGGAGTTGTAATTTTGCAGAATTGAAATAGTTCATAACCAAGTGACTGATTTTATGCTCATGATCTAAATCTGCTCAAAATAGTGCATTGGTTTTTCTTCACCATTTTTGGAATGGGCTTCAGAATGGGCTTCCATTTTTGTATATGTAACTACTTTTCATTTCTGTGCAAAATATGTGAAAACCTTTCCGTTTATATTGCCACGGGGAGAATAGAGACTACAAAGAATTTAAGGACAAAGATTGTCGAGAGGTGTATCGTACAAGGCTCTATTCGGGGATGTTTTCGATTGCGATAAGTATACAGTCACACCTATATAGCTACGTCGAACTGGCTTCGCGATGTTCGAAGATAGTGGACACGAAGATCACCGTGATGAGATCCTGATCGATGTGGAGAGCAGCGGCTCAAGCTTCGAGGGCGGAGAACCTGAACCGGCTGTAGCAAGCATGGATGTGTCTGACTCGCATAGTGGAGACAAATGGAAGGCATCCAGAGAGCGGGCGAAGGAGGAGAAAAAGAAGCTTACAGCTCGGGACGTATCCTACTCCATGGACCGTGCGACCACATCCAATGAGAAGGTTGCTACCAAAATTGACAACGTCATCGCCCTGCTGTGTCGGACCCGAAGACATGCATAAAGGAGTTATTGGCAACGGATTGACTGAAAAAACAAACTGATTTGTACTACTGGACGTGCACTTTCCTCTCCCAAAACGTAATAGGAAGATATTGGATTTACAAGATGATGCGAACGAAAAGTTCGAGTGGGTGGAGTGGAGCGGCAGGAATATAGGAAATCACAGTCTCGGTGATAGCTATGTTTGAGTGGGTTGCGTAGACATCCGTTTTACGTTTTTATTACTGTAGTCGTATTTAGTTATGTTAACATTTATTATGTTTGATGTTAAAATATTTTCTTCATGTTCGATATGTATGATGGATTGTTGCCTACATTTGTTATATGCATGCTAAAAACTGTTGTTTATGTGCATGGAAAATTTTTGATTCTTATGGATTTTGAGCAGACTTGCAGACACAGTTGGATGTATGTTTTAATTTTGGTCAAACAAGTACTCAACAACAAAGTACATATCACATCACTCGCACCTTTCACTATACTTTATTGGTGTTTATGGGCAGAACTTCTAAGTATTCATCATTCAATTTTCCTATAAAAGACATCACATATCTACATATTTTTACATACTTGCAAAAGCATAGTCTTGGATCTCCTATTACAGAGTGGTGGTATGGCACATTTCGATATCAACTGTGTGTTGCAGTCGACCTCTAATGCCGAGGATGAACTTGATGACGAGGCATTTATGGAAGAGCTACAGATGGATATTATCGAGTGGTTTCGATACTGTCACATCAGTGACGTTACTGTAAGTAACTATTATCTCGCAAAAAGACGTCGTATTTCTCGATATCCGTTCGTTCAAAACGGTCATATGTTCATGATGGATGCTATGAACTGTAGGTCTCAACAATGCTACGCAAAGTTCCGCATTTTTCTTGTGATGCTGCAATCGTTCGTGCATATGCTTCAAGATGTTTACAGAATTTGCAATCGGCAACTTATAGATGTGTATGAACAAGTTGGTATATTTCTATGTATTTTAGCACATGGAAAAGGCTATAGACAGGTGTAGACGCTTTTCAACCATTCACTGGAAACTGTCGGACAATACTTCAAACTTGTGCTTGAAGCGGTCATCGAGTTCTCTAGGCAAGTAATTAGATCTGATCCAAATTACAATCATGGTGTCGAGCATCACGTTATAAATCTTAACAAGCATTTCATATTCCGAGATTGCATAGGTGCTATTGACGATACCCACGTTAAAGCCGTCCTCCTGCAGGGCCAATGAGTGAGTTTTATTGGACGCAAAAGAATTTTGACAAAGAATGTGCTAGCGGCATGTGATTTCAATTTGTATTTCACATTTGTGCTTGTTGGTACAATGGGGAACTCTCATGATGGTAAAATCTTGGCTAGGGCTATACATAGCCCTGAGATTGACTTCCCACAACTAGCACCTGGAAAATATTATCCGGTTGACTCGGAATTTGCGCATCGACCTGGGTACATGGCGTCCTATAAGGATTTAGTTATATTGTACCATTTTCAGCAATTTTACAACGGGGTCACTGGTCGCAGGCGTAACTTTCGAAATGCACGAGAAAAGTTTAATTTCAGAAACTCGTTGTGCAAGAACGTAATCGAATGTGCGTTAGGTGCTTGAAAAGTCGTTGGAAAATACTCGATCGTATGCCGAATTATAATTTTTAAGTGCAAACAGCTGTTGTAATTTCAACTATGGACGTTCACAACTTCCCTCGACGAGCGGGCGTGGTCGACGAAGCTTTTGTGAGAGTGGAAATGGACCCCAACGCAGCAGTGGTGGAGCTCTTGGACGAACGTGACGAAGTTACAGCTGAAATGCATGCACCAGAAACCCAACGAAATTAGTGGGATATGTTTAGAGATTATTTGGCACAACAACATTGACATTTATTTTTGATTCGGAGTTAGATTGAGATTAGTCCCACGATGTTTTTCCGACAAGAAAGCAATGTCCTTGTGTGTAACACGTGTTGTCATGAATACTTTAGCAAAATTTCTTATTCACATCTAAAATGAATATTCTTGAAAAAATTTACATCTAAAATGTTACCTGTGAAGTCACAACGTGTTTGATGTGGCCGCATAATGTATGCATTAATTGCTTAGATTTTGAATGGTCAAATATGTTTTCAAACTTTCAAGCACACATGCACATATGAGGGCAAATATGACATTTGAACATGTTGCTTTGCATTCAAGGACAAAAACAATTTCACGTGGGCCCGACTGAAATGACAAGAAAATCGATTACGAATTTTCCAAAAGCACGTTCAGACATGCAGTATGCTCAATCCCTGTCAGACGCCCCTGTTTGAGGAGCATTAGTGTACAAACTTTGTTTCACATTCATCACTCTGAGTGATTTGAAAAATTAATGATTTCGATCTCCAATTTATTTAAATCATTGATTTTCAAACAATGAATGAAGTGATGAATAAAATAACAAAGTTGAAAGTAAAGTAATCATTGAGATTTTAACCCTTTATTTATGTTGTGTATTCTCATGCAAGTATGAATGCAAATGTTTGTTTACACTCGTAAAACTGAATATTCAATATCTGGTGTACTGTAATTGTCGAGTTAAATCTGCATGCATGTGTTATGTGAATTTAAACGTAGATGCATTTTACCTATAGTTGTAAAGTTAGTTGAACTAACATGAATTCATTTATTTGTCTCGTGATCTTGCCATAGTTTGATTCTCTTTCAAATAAGGTTTTTCTTCACTTCACTGTCTAAAATCTGCGTTTGAAATATTATTGCAACCTAATGCATTGACTGAGATATATTAAGCTAATATTGTTTTATGTGCCTATGTTGACCGCAAAAAGAAGCAATTTTATTGCTCATCAATTCCGGTTACATCTCACGAAAAGAATTAGATGTTGATTTGTTGAAAGTCCAATGAAGTATTAATTTAATTTTTTTTTATTTTATAATTTCAAACCATCTGATTGTACAATTTCAGAAAGTCGCATACTATTTTCTCAACTTATAGTTCAAGTAAAAGCTAATTTCTAACCTTTGAAAAGGAAAAAAAAAGTTGATCTTTAAATCTTCTTTAAATGATCATATGATCCTTGTGGAAAAATTACATACTTCAAATTTTTGGGGACCAACTAAATCGGTAAACAAAAGTTAACTCTGGAAAGTTGAACATGTGAGAGTCAAGCAACACTTTAATAATAGAGCTACAAAATTATTAAGGACTAAGTGTGAACTATAGAAAAAGGTTGAAGATTAATATGTTCATATTAAAATCTAGAAGACTAACTTGTTATGCTTGCATTATGTTGGAGACTAATGGTGCAATTCCTTTTATACTATTTCTCCGTCACTAGTTGACGTGTTTTATAGTGTCTCGTGACCTGGCGTACTCGATCAGTTTATGAATTTTTTGTAGCAACTCAAATGTATGGTCTTTGAATTCTTGGTTAGCTTAATAAGTAATGCTATTTTATTACCACTGGTATTAAAATATCAGTTTCTATGACATTAATGTGGCATTAAAGGAGATGTATAATTAAATGAATCAATTAATTCTACCTTTTATTGAACATATCATTTAACGTAACCTAAATTGCTATTGTAGCACCACATGTGCTAGATAGCATTATTCTAACTTAATATTTTGGGAGAGTTTGCACCTTCTACCACTGCGAATAAAAAAGAAAAAAAGAAAAGAAAAGTTAATAGTTATGGAGGAAATATAAAGTTGTTTTAGCTCAAAAATATATTTAACATTTTGGTAATTTATGTAGTGGGACTATTTAAATAGATAGAAAAAGTAGTTATTATGGCAGAAATTCTCTTTTACTAATTCCAATTGAAAATGTCTACTATTCATAATAACTCTGACATCACTAGTCGTACAGCTCCCGTAAAAAATGACTGGAAAGACAATAACATCCCACAAAACCTTAGTTCATGTTTTGTTGACATGATTGGTATTAGGTTTAGTACAATTCTACATGGAGAAATTTTATCTTTAACTGTCGAAGGTATCTTTAAAGTCTATTTCGATGCCGATTGATTAAACCATGCATAGGTTCGACTACACTGTTTTCAAACGATAAGTACAAACGCGAACCTCAGCACAAGAATCCGCATTCAATATGTTTTTGTCCTCGACTATATGGGTTAGTTTGACAGGCAACATTCAAAAGATTTGGACACTAAAAGAAAGGGTAATTAGCATATAACGTCCTCACCTTTCATTGTTATTGTGGAAAACGTCACTACCTTTCATTTTTTGGCATTTTCACCCTTATTTCCACCTTTCATTGCGCAAAAGGTCATTTTCACCTATTTTCTTAATTAAAAATTATGAAATGACCAATATACCCTTCTCTTTAA
>CAIGRP010075860.1:0-28416 GCA_903798385.1 Fraxinus cuspidata | reverse complement strand
TTTTTACTGTTGATGTGATGGGAAATATGTGGTTGAAAAAGAAGGAAAAGTTATTGATGTGATGAAAAATATTATTTTATTGAAGATTGTGTGGTTGAAAATGAGTAGAAGAATGAGAATGGAAAATATGATGCGGCTCAATAGAGCCTATGTTAAAAAATCTTTCAGTAGGGAAAATATATGGCCTTCTTTGATGTTTTAGAGAAAACTGCAACCAAGTAGATGGTTTTTAAACAATTAAAAACAGCTTTCTTTTGATGTTTTCTCTAAAACAATTGAATTAATAACAATAATCTGCACCATTTTTTCATCGTTTTTTCGAGATTTCTGATTTGAGTTGTTGCAGATTTGATGCTTTCCCTTGCACTTTAGAAACTGTAATGAAAAGAAATTAAAGAAAACCACAAGTTTTTAGCAATTAAATTGTTAAGATGCATAAGAAAAAAACTTAAAATAACTGATTGAAGGTTTTATTGAGTCGGCCAGCAGGATGTTGGCCGAAGATGTAGAGTAACGAGTGGCGAGAATCCTCTATATTAGCATTCGGGGGGAAATAGTGTGGATTCCACTTTTGTTAGCCCCAGTTATTCATTTTTCATTTCTTTATGTTTTTCTTATCTTAACCCTACTGCCGCGAGCTTTAATCTACTGTAATCGGAATCAAATGCCGATCAGTACACCCTGGTGTTCGCTAATTGCCTCCCGCAAGTTAAAGTTTCGATGAATGTACGGTCTGTGATGTACAACTTGGAGAACGGAAAGTCCAACGGCCGGGATTATTTGTCGGCGGGGATGACTATTTTGCCCCGGGTTTATTTCATATTCTTCTTAGTGTATTTTGTTCTAACTGCAGTTTGGATTTATGTTTTGTACAAGAAGAGATTGACTGTTTTTAGAATTCATTTCTTTATGCTTTCGGTAGTGATCTTGAAAGCATTGAATTTGTTGTGTGAAGCGGGGGATAAGTCGTATATTAAGCAAACTGGGTCAGCCCCCGGGTGGGATGTGTTGTTTTACATATTCAGTTTTCTAAAGGGTATTACACTGTTTACTTTAATTGTTTTGATTGGGACCGGACAGTCGATTTTGAAGCCATATTTGCAAGATAAGGAAGGTTTTGATGATAGTGATTCCATTACAAGTTGTTGCAAATATTGCACATGTTGTGATTGATGAGACTGGGCCATTCGGTCAAGATTGGATGACATGGAATCAGGTTTTCTTGCTTGTCAATGTTGTTGCGATGTGCGATCGATTAAGAACTTGCATGAGGTAGCAAGGACTAACAGGAAGGCTGATGTAAATTTGATAAAGTTAACTTTGTTTAGGCAGTACTACATTGTGGTGATATGCTACATTTACTTTACACGGGTTGTGGTTTATGCATTGGACACAATCACATCTTATAAATATCTTTGGACCAGTGTGGTGGCAGGGGAGTTGGCGACATTGACTTTCTATCCGTTCACTGGTCACAAGTTCAAGCCTGAGCAGCACAATCCATATTTTGCTATTGATGATGAAGAAGAGGAGGCTGCAGCTGAGCAATTGAGGCTAGAAGATGAGTTTGACTTGTAAGTTTCTAATGCGGGTATGTCAACGTTTCATTATCAAATTGGAGCAGATTGAGGTGTGGATGTTTATCCTTTTACCCTTTTACGTGAGTTGTGTAGGGCTCTTCAATCTTCCTTTTTTTTTTTGTGTGGCTAGCTAGTTTTTTATTTTGTGAATGTTGTCTTCAAGCTAGTCATGTAATTTTAATTCTTGTATGTGAATTGTTTTGGAGAAAGCAAATATTTTCTGAAAATAAAAATTATGTCTTTGGTGTTAAGATCGGGTAGAGGTTTTTTTTTTATTTTTTCATATTTATTGGTAGTATTTGTGTCTAATTTCATTGTTTGATGTAAGATAAAAGAAGAGCAGCAGAATTTGGGAGAGAAATCTAGAGAGAATTTTTAATTATGCTGAAAATTTATAGCAAGACTAACCTGTTAATATGTATAAATTCCTAACAAAAAGGAAAAGTTGATGAATTAGCAAGTTGTAGAATTTCCTGACATGAAGATTATTAATGATTTAGAAAATCGATAATTATTTTCTACTTTTATTCCTAAGATAAGTGTAGTTTTCAAAGTTAGTGTCCCAAGCTAGGAATATTATTTCCATCTCTAGTAAGAAATCTCCATCATATGACTTAAAAAGAACTTGATAATTGACTCCGATGACCTAGAATGCAAATATTATTCCAAGAAATCAAGATCAAGAAGTCAAAACCCCTTTTTTGTTATCTGAGTATCAGTTAATGGATGATCTTTCCTCCGAACAGGGAGTCGAAAATGACCACCAAATGATGAATGATCTTTCAAAACATCCATAATGACAATAATTAGCTCCAAGAAAGAAGCAGGAACATCGGGAATGGTAATGATATATTTTCTTATTGAAGTAGAAACAAATGATACAAAGCTAGACACTCAAATATGCTTCAGGGAGGAAATGAATCCATCACATTGAAATCAGCGAATATAATCAAGTATGATGGCAAATAAGCATTATATCCAGGTCTTCAAGTATAGGAAATTGGCCAAATGATTGAGCATGACAATTTTTCAGTGTCTTAAGATTGTTCTCAGAAGAAATAGGAACAGTTAACAAGTGGGCAGCTTTATCCTAGGAAGACAAATTTGGTTGAATTGAATAAAGTGTGTGCTATATGAAAAATGCAAACTGTTGTTGAAAAATTCATTCTTGCTGCTATCAGTCTTGTGTTAACTGTTTAGAGATGTGGATCGATCTTGTGCTTAGAGATGTGGATATTTGGTAGGGTTCTCTTTTTCCAGGAATTCATTTGATAATTTTTTATTACTGAGTCCTTCGATACTCTGTTGTAATTTAGAGCAGTTGGTTTCAGCTTGAAATCATCATCAGTAATGTCATAATTATATTAGCAATCCAGTATGAATGCTCCTTTGCACTCTGAGAACTTTGGCTTTTGGAATAGCAAACTTTCTATTTGTTTGGTTCATTGCAAACAGTGCATGTCATGGCAAGAATTTTTCGTACACTGGATCATTCCAAACTGTGCATAGCATGGCAAGTAATTTCCATAACATTGAATGACTGGATAGTAGGAAGGAATATTTTATGTTTGTTAGCCCTGAAACAAATGTAGCGTTAAGCTCCTAAGCCTTTCTCATCTCTTTTTGAAGATGTGAAAGGGTTTGGAGCAAGTACCTGCCTTTCCAGCTCCTTACATTTCTTTTTGATTCGCATAGTTTCCACTGGTAGTTGGGATTAGAAAATTTGCTTTTTCCAGTTACAAATAAAATTTCATATTAGTCAGTGCTTCTACAAACACCAGACTGGTATATGGATTAGTCTTGATAAAAGTTCTCACACCTGCTTTGGATTTATTCACATCAAGTAATAGTTTTTGTTTAAATACTTGTACCTTGAGGCCTAGCATGAAGCCTATCTTTATTGGTTTCCTGGAAGTAGCACCAATAATCAGTTCCTCGCACCATCCCCCCCTCCTAACCACTAAAAAAAAGAAGCTGATATAGGTGATTAGTACCTCTTAATTTGCATGGCATTATGAGTGCTGAAATATTGTCCTCATTTTTCCCAAATACAAACTAGGATACAAGAAACAGTTCTTTTATCGTTGAAATCTCATTGAGTCTCAAACACACACTGAGTTGTAACCCTTTTATACCAAATTGCAAAAGTGCAGCTTCTGTCCTTTTCTTGCACCAAAATTAAGCCCACTCACCAGTTTCCTGTTGCTCACACCCCCCTTCTTCTCCATGAATGCTTACACCCAAATCTTTCCTTCCCTTTTGTATCACTTGAAACCTTCACCATTCCGCTGAACTACTATCTCAAGTTCGCACATGCAAAGATACAGTAAAGATGCTAACACACATATTTCCAAATTCTTTATCTAACATCATCTTGCATTTACATGGAGAGACACCTCCCATTTGAACATCATTTCTTTATCAATAGACAGGGTTTGGGACGCCAAAGCTCTCCACGAGGTCTAGGTGGAGACCTAAAGATCCCTTCTATGCTTAGATGGCGAATCTACTAAAAAAACACCACGCCTATGCCCATATAGTAATTATTAGTGGAACAATATGGTGTTCTTTTGGTTGTTGGATCTTTAGTTCTGTAAATTTGTGTGTTTTGTTTGAATATTTTGATTATAATACCATTCATTCTAGGAGGAGAATAATGATGGCGGTCATTTCAAGGATGGCTATCCAGTTCCATTGGTGATGATGGGTGGTTGTTGGTTGTAAATGTCTTTTATCTAGGATATAATATATAGTGATTTTAGATCTTGGGGTGAAGGTAAATAGATAGAGAAAAGGAGAGGCTAAAGCCTAAAGATGGGAACTCCAATAATAATTTTCCGGGTCAATTATGCATATGCGGAAATTGGAAATGATACCATGAATATATTTTTAAGATTTCCTGGTTACTTACTATTTAGCTATTTTAGGATTTATCTATTGCATGCATTTAAGTACAATTTGAATTATTGCAAAAATAAATCCAAGTAACCAACAAGAACAGAAAGGGATTCAAATCCTAGATCTTAACTTTGTTGATGTGGGAAATGATACCATGAATATATGGGATTCAATCCAATTTTAAAGTTGTTCTTAGATGTGGGAAAACTATACCATTGAATTTAGTTCTTATCTTTTTCCAGGGTGTCAGATGTCCTCTCCTGTACTTGTATTGGCTTGATATGTTGTGTTAGTTTATGTGAACCAGACTGGTTTCCTGATTAAAGCATCTTACCAAGTGAAAATCTCGATTCTGATTCACCTTTCTAATCATGTTACTCTAGTTAAGAAATAAGAAAACAAGTTTTAAGAATTGAACGGATGCCGGAGTAAACCTTAAATCAAATATAGATTTCTGCTTATTTCTTCTTCCATGTCTTTGGGTCCTTTTCCATCATGAAATATGCAGTAGAAATTTAGATGAATAAAATATGCAAAAGCGAGAATGCAGGGAATCTTCTAGCCTTCCTGCCCCTAATTTCCCTGTTTTACCAATTTGGGAAGAGAATTGCAACTGTGACCATATAACTTGTCGACAGGGATTTAGGGCATCTCTCTCTCTCTCTCAGTGTTCGTCTAATAATGAAGAAACTTACCAGTACTTATTTTGTCAGTTATGAATTATGAATTGATAGAGCTCTCTCTCTCTCTCTCTCTCTCTTTAGTACTACAATTTGGTCAACTAGTTGCTTAATTAAGACATCAATTTATTGCATCCTGTTGGGCATTGTGATTATTGCCCACTGTTTGTGACCTGTTTTCTTTCTCGTGGGTGAGCCACTGTTAGAAGCATTTTTGGCCTTTATCTGAGAAATAATTGTGTGCCTGTAGATGTAATATGTGTGATATTTTGATGATAGGAATTAGTAGATACTTTAATGGTAGGAGTGAGAGTTCCTAAGGCGAAGAAGAGGTGGGACTCCATGTAACGTACCACTGGCCGATCTTGAAGGGATCCCTTTAAAGAAGCCCTCGTTATGGGGAGAGATCGAAATGGGTATTTTAGTCCATGGCTTTAATTGGCATTTGCTTTTAGACTAGCCTCAAGACAACTCTTGACCCAGGTGACTTTTCAAACTTGGCAAATGTGCATAAAACCTTCACCTCAATGGATTTCATGTAAATTTGATATATCAAAAGGTTTTACATGAAACAACTACTAATTCTAGGCTATGTCAAGTGATTTATACTGCACCCCATTTATTTAGAACAATTTTACTTGCTAAAGAACAGGGGCTTCAGGGTTGCTCTCATTTTTACTGGCAATTGTTAATGAATCTATGCAGGTGATGTGCGCCATTAGAGCCTTCATTAAGATCCAGATATATTCCCAACTCTTACGTGCTGCTACCAGCGTTGAGTGCCATTTGGAATTTTCCGTGATTCAGGAGAAATTTGTTTTCCATTGGTGAGTTGTCTAGGATGGTTCACCAGGAGTGTGTTCATTTTCTAGCATGTGATTTTTTGTTAAAAGTTAATTCTTTGCTACACATTGTAATAAATTGCTATATTTCATTTTGTCATTCTGTACTTGTTAGGTACGCATATTGGCTATCATTTCCTGGAATTAATTCTAGATAGAATAAAGCCTACTTTACAACGCAATTATCTTTTAACATTTTTTTGCCAGTGAGATGGATGTGTATTACTTGTGATATTCTGGGTTTCGTCGTATATGCTAAGTTTGTTCCTTATAATGGAATGACCCGAGTTAATAAATCATATCACCCAACATCAGTGGAGTAGGGATTTAAGCGCACCTCTGTATCCACCGAGTCTCTTTAAGGGCTTAGTCGATGCGTTGAGTAGAGGGTGCTCGTAGTACCCTTAACGTGAGAGTTATCATAATCAGCTTTTCAAAGACCTCACCAGCATATAAAAGTGAGATTGCCCAACTGCATATGAAAGTAACATTGCTTTATAATAATACGCATACATTTCTCCGTCTGGGGAGAGAGATCAAAGGGTCAACCCCACCATCCACCATAGTTATAAAATACAGAGAGGTGCATGTGATGCAACCTCTTCACCTTTATAATCCACATTATTAGCAGCTTCATCAATGGGGTAGAATGGACCTACCGTCAATTACAATACCCAAAAGCAAAAGCAAAAAGACAGTCCTAATCAAGAAAAGTTTCATCTCATCTACAAAGCAGAAGCAAGAAAGCAACATCCCCCAATGGTATAGATCATGACAATGGTGATGATGATCAGAAGCCAAGAAAATTCCCAGAATCAGATGGTTCCCACTGCCTCCATCACCACCTCCATTTGCCCTACCTGGAAACTGTACGAGAACCCCTTTTATATCTCTCATCAACAAGAAAATCATCAACAGAATCTTACTTACAAGCAAATTCATCATCTCCACCTGCCTATATCTGCACGAAAAATTGCAGCTTCTTTCTGGGATTTAACCTTTATCAAGCCCCTTATGGAATCTGAACTCGAAGTTGCTCGAGGACAGATTGTTCGGTTGAAGGCTGAGCTAGAATGTGAACGCAAAGCACGTAAAAAAATGGAGTCTTTGAATAAAAAACTGGCCAGGGAACTTTCTGAGGAGAGGAAAGGAAGAGAAGCATTAGAGAGAGTATGCCAAGATCTTGCTAAAGAAGTATCTTTTGATAAAGCTGAATTCGACAGGATGAAGAAAGAAATGGAGGAAGAAAGGAAAATGCTACGCGTGTCAGAGGTTATAAGGGAAGAACACGTGCAAATGAAACTCTCAGAAGCAAAGCTCTTGCTCGAAGAAAAACTGTTAGAATTGGAAGACACTAAAAGGATTCAAATTGAATCATCAAATTTCAAGATAGAAGAAAAGAATCAAGAAAATGATATTGATCATCATCAGACTACATCTGCTTCGGGTGTCACTAATAGAGGGTTAAGAACAATGTTAGTCATCCAAATTAAAGCATTTGTTCTTGCTAATCGACTTTCTTTGTTCCAAATTATTCACTGAACCTTTTTGTTTTGTTTCTTACAGGGACAAAATAAGGTTTGTATTGGCAGATAAACCGAGCTGTAATAATACTGATAACAATGGCAAACTTCAATCAATGGTAATTCAGAGAAGAGTTTCTCCAGAGCCCGAAAATCCTCATATCAAAAGAGGGATCAAAGGGTTCGTCGAATTTCCGAAAGTGGTTCGAGCAATTGGTTGCAGAAGTAAACATTTGGGCACCAAGTTGGAGTGCCAGAAGGCTCAGCTAAATTTGCTACTAAAACAGAAGGGTCCTGTCCGATTCAATGGCCTTATAGCCAGCTAAGACTAATTTTCCTTTAAGCAATTTCTTGATAATTTTTTTGCTCTTTGTTTGTTGAACCATTGATGTTGTTCTTTGTAGTTATAAATTAAGCTCGTTCGGGGAATGAATTGCCTCTCAGGAACAGTATTTTCTTGTCAGATTGCGTAAAATAAGCTAGCGATTTTGTAATAATTGGAATTTGACCTCGTAATTTCATGTTTGGTATTGTTCTTAAAATTACTTTTTTTTTTTAAGTAAGATTAAAAATAAAAAATAAAAAATAATAGTTTTGATAGTATATATAGTAACTTTAGAAATTAATTGATAAAATAAGTAGCTTGAAAAGTATGTTTCACTGTTTAACCTACATTTTTAAGCAAGGAATAAAATTATTTGCTTGCAATAGCAGAAAAGGTTAAAATGAGAGAAAAGAACTTTCTTTTGAGTTATCAGTAATGGAGACGAACTTTCGTAAGAAACAAAATTGACTAATGAGACATTCTTTGTCGATTTTTTGTTCGTAATAATTAAATGTATCAATGAATCAACACCTTTGCAGCCACAAAAACAAAGTATGAAAATTCAATTAGAAAATTTACATACCATTTTCAAGTCTGATTTAATTCCATCATTGATAAGAGGGGTGATGTTGCTAAAAATTGATAAAAGTTGATCGATACTATGAAATGTGTGATTAAAAATAATGTTCAATCAATTTTTTAACAAATATAAACTTTACCAAACTAGCACCGAACATGGAACTATTTCATTCAAAAAATATGGTTTTCGAAATAAGTCATACTCGGTGTACAACTTTGTTTGCATAATTACACGTGACGTTATATTATTGGACAGCTTTAACAAAAATGTCATTTTTGTAGCCAACTTTTTTCCAACACACCACGTTATCAATGAAATTGTCCTCAATGATTGTATAAATAACAAAATCCTTTCAAAATTTAGAAATTCCAGCACATAGCAATTTACGCTTATGTATGTAATAATTCATATAATGGTAATAGTTTACATACACATGATGTGATGAAATATGACTGTGTCAGAATTTCTTCAATCAAATAAAAAAAACTTTGTTATTCTGTTTTTGACACATGATTTGTATGTAAATCATTACATAACTCTATTATGTACAATTAGCATTATTCAATAATTTATATTTTAGTCGGTCATTCTCTTATTATGAGAAAAGTTTAAAAGTTTTGGGAAAAAAATTACCTCAAAAAAAGAATAAACTTAAATTTTTCATTCAAATGAGATTCCTAAACAGAGGGTCCCGATAGTGTGGGTTATCGCGATAAATTAGGGGTTAATTAGATGCGTATTAGTCTTTTTGGGCTTGTGCATATTTACTGTTTGAAAATGAATATAAAAAATTAAAATTACTAAATTTTATCATATTTACTGCGTGCGCCCATTTGACCCCATTGTTTCACATTATAATTAAAGTTATAGTAACTTTTTGAATAATGTATTGTTAAAAAAGAAAAAAAAATTGAATTTACGTGTAATATTATTTATTGAAGAATGTATGGTTGATAAGAAGAGAAAAATAAATAAATTATAACTTAATAGGGAATAATGGAGCCAAATGGGGCAACTATGGTAACAACGTTGGCCGAATGATGCGTTTATGGCCTTTTCAGCTGGGATAAGTTCTAACCAAGAAGACGAGAAAATAAAATTCCATATTCGACAGCAATTGAGAGTAACATATCAAATTCAAATTAAAAAATTCGTCAAATTTCTTCAAATAGCACGTGTTTATTTATTAAACGGAAATAAACCTATATTTTTGCATAAATTTAATACTCGTTTAAATAATGTTGTTGAATTTGTTATACAAAAAAAAAAAGTTACATAATATCTCAATAAAGTATTGGAAAAAATACATAATTACAAAAGTTTTAGGATATACTTTTAAAAATGAGAAACTTGTAAAAATATTTCAAAATTCAGGTGCTCACAACAAACAATTTATAGTCACAATTACAAATCGCATATCACAAAATACAAATTGTCAGTCACAATTACAATTTTGTTCGCAATCACACATTTCTTTGTCACATATTATTTATTGATTAGAAATTACTTATTTTTATCAATTACATATTTTTTATTAATCATAAATTACACATTTTATTAGTTACAATCAGTGTTCTAAAAAACGCATCTAGGCATCGCCTAGGCGGGAATCGTGATAAAAAGGCTTCACCTTGAACCTAAGTGAGAATTAAGCGGTCAATATTGTTGTTGACCGCTTAATACTTGCCTAAGCGTGCCTAGGCATTCCTAAACGGGTGGAATTAAGCGGTCAACGACAATGTTGACCGCATAATGCTTGCCTAAGCGTTCCTAGGTACGTCTAAGCGGATTGGAATTAAGTGGTCGATGTTGACCGCTTAATGCTCTCCTAGGCGTTCATATGCGCGCCTCCGTCTCAGACCCAAATTTTAAGGGGGCCCCCGCTTAATGCTCGCCTATGCGTTCATAGCGCGCCTCCGCCCCAGGTCCAAATTTTAAGGGTGCCCAATTTTTTCTTTTTTCTTTTTTAAATAAAACCCACATAAGAAGATATTGAATTGTAGTCCGATAAAGAGTTAGATTAGATAAGATTTAAGCTACAGTTATCTACGTTATGTAATTATGATTTTGAAACTTATCTTTATGAAGGAATTATTAANTGTAATTATGATTTTGAAACTTATCTTTATATAGAAATTATTAAATAAATACAGTATTTTATAATTTTAAATGTTTGGTATGTATTATTTAATTTATTTGAATTATTAAATTTTTTACAATGATTAGAAATTAAAAATAAAAAACTTTTTTTTACGCTTAAACTTCACCTAGGCTTGTAAAGCTTGAAACTTGACCCCCACTCCTGGCCAGACTTTACGCTTTTTAGAACACTAGTTACAATTACTCAAATAATTGGTCACAAACGCTTTTCATATCACTCTACTCCATCCCATCGGCACCACCTAAACGTTGCACCACCTCACCACTACATGTACCAACAACTAATATTTAATAACTAACCCCTGATTTGAAATTGCAAACACAGGCCTGCAATTTCACAAATAGTAGAGGCCTCCTTTCCCAATTCTTTACCCATAACCTAATAATTTTTTTCTCTCAATGCTCGCACTGTATTCGGAGACACCGCAAATCGGAGCAACGTCGCACACTGCTGCGAACAGTAGCCCTGCTTAGCCTAGCAACATCTAGTGGTTTACATTCTACGGTGCGACGGTGGTGAAAGTGGTGGTGGAGGGCGATGGTGGTGAAGTGGTGTGTTGGCGGGCGACAGTAGTGTTGGTGTGGGTGTGAATTTCGATTTGGGGAATATGTACAGAATTGGTGGGGTGATGTTTGGTGGGACGAGTATAATATATACATAATTTTTGAAATAATAAGTTAAAAACTAGAGCTAAGTGTAATTTTTTTCTCAAATAATTTTGAAAAGGCTTATTAGTACAAAACAATTCTATATTTGGTCTTTAATATGTAAAACGTCCCTACATTTTTATTTTTTTTTGCATTTTCACTCCTATTTTACGTTTAATTGTGGAAAACGTATTTTTCATAAATTTTTATCAAATTTCTTAATTAAAATTTGTAAAATGACAAATATATTGTCCCATTTAAATAAAACGAAAAGAAAAGAAAGGAAGAATAAATAATAAAATTGCAATCATACTCCCAAATTTTTCAAAAAAATACAAATAAGTCACAAATAAATTAAATTAAAAAATCGAAAAAGAAAAGAAAAATCTTCTTCTTTCCCCCTGCCTCCCTCCCTCTCACACCTAAACCCACCCCTACTCCTACGCCTACCCCTACCTATTACCCTTACCCATACCACAAAACGAAACTAGGAAATAGAACCTCCATCGACGTCGATACTAGGAGAGTGGCTGATTGCCACCAGACCCACAACCATGACCACACCCACCACAATTTTCTTTTACAAAATTCCTCCCATTTTACTTCAACAAGAAAAACACATGCACAATCTCTCTCTGGAAATGAAACCGAAAATTCCAATTTTCACAATGTTAAAAGAACAATTATATTCTCAATAATACAATGAATTTCAGTCACAATTTATAAATGTGTAATATGTGTATTGAAGATTGTAATCAAAATTGCATTCAATTAGTTACAGTTTGTAATATAGTTAGTTAGTTAGTTAACTCCCGGTTAGTGAGTTTTTAGTTAGTTAATCAAAGTTGTCATATTCTATTAAATGAGCTAGCATATTCTGTTTGATCTCCAATTGTATTTATCCCGTGAACTTGGTAACATTCCAGTTTGAATGAATATTTTCTTCATCTCATACACATTTGTTCTTTAGCGTTGTTATTCAATTTACAACTTTCCTTTCAATATGGTATCAAAGCTTTATTCCGCTCTTGCTTGAAGCTTGTAAATCACGAATGGCATCAAATAATTCTCCATCATCAGCAATTGATGATGGAACGAATCCATATTTTTTGCATAACTCAAACAACCCAGGTATTGTGCTAGTTTCACAGCAATTGGTGGGAGATAATTACACATATTGGAGTCGACTGATGATGATTGCACTCTCAGTAAAGAACAAGTTAGGATTCATCAATCGATCCATTCCACAACCTGAAAATAATCCGAAATTACTCATTTCATGGATTCGAAACAACAACATGGTCATATCCTGGATTCTCAATTATGTGTCCAAGGAAATCTCTATAAGTATTTTGTATTCTAAATCTTCTCATAAGATTTGAATGGACCTGAAGGAGCACTATCAACAAAAGAGTGGGCCACACATATTCCAATTAAGGCGAGATCTAATGAATCACACAAAAGGTCGGTCATCTGTTGGATCATACTTTACTAAGTTGAAAATGATTTGGGAAGAACTCGGTAACTACAGACCTATGTGCTCATGTGGAAAGTGTGTCTGTGGAGGTACAAAAAGGCTTGCTGAGCACTATCAGATGGAATATGCATGTCCTTCCTCATGGGGCTGCATGAGTCATTTGCTCAGGTTTGGGGTCAATTGCTATTGATGGATCCTATTCTCAAGAAAAACACCAAAGAGAAGTTAATGTAACCATGAATATATCTGGACCTGATTCTATGGCTGGCTTTTCAAGTCCAAAATGACACTAAGAAGGCTGGTACTGGATATCATCACATCAAATCTCGAAGGAAGGAGAGACCTGTGTGTACCTATTGTGGATACACAGGCCATGCTATTGACAAATGCTATAAACTACAAAGTTATCCTTCGAGATATAAACCCAGACAAAGGCCTGGAGTGAACAATAAGACTGGATCAAATAATACTGTTATGGCTAACCAAGTTTCTGAAGTTACTATGAGTCAATTACAAGGGAATGTTTGAGAAAATGTTGGAGGTTTTATGCAAACACTTAATACTGATCAATACCAGCATATGATGAGCATATTGAGCAGTCATCTCAAGACGGCAAATTTGGATACAAAGGCAAACAATGAATCAGGTACCTTTCTCAATCTCTGTTAGTCCAACACTTAATTCATCTAAATACTGGGTAGTGGATTCAGGGGCTATAAGTCACATTTGTTCTAATCCTTCAACCTTTAGTATAATGAACCACATTGAGAATGCTTATGTTACATTTCCAAATCATACTGAGATCCCAGTACAATCTACTGGAATTGTGCATCTGTTTTCTTGTTTGGTACTGAGTGATGTGCTATTCATCGCTCAATTCAAATTCAATTTGCTGTCAGTAAGTTCTTTAATCGAGAAATCACCATTGTGTGTTAAGTTTCTTACTGATTCATGTATCATTCAGGACCTGCACAAATTGAGGATGATTGGCAGGGATAGAAGAAATACAGGACTTTGCGTGATTGAAGTCAATTCTGATCCAGTTGTTCAATCCCCCAAATTTGTTAACCCCTCTTCTATTTCAATAATAAATAATGTAACTGATACGATTTGGCACAATAAACTTGGCCATCTATTATTTTAGAAACTAAATTTGTTGAAGGATCAATTACAGTTTGATTGTAACAGGAAAATTGGTGATATTGTCACTCCTTGTTCCATCTGTCCTTTGGCTAAACAAAGAAGGTTATCATTTATTTCAAATAATCTTCTATCTGATGCTCCTTTTGATTTAATCCACTGTGATGTTTAGGGGCCATATCACATTCCAACACATAATGGTCATCAATATTTTCTGACTTTGGTTGATGACTGCACAAGCTTCACTTGGTTATATCTTATGAAGCAAAAATCTGATGTTAAATCTATCATTCCCAAGTTCTTCACTCTAATAGAGACTTAATTTCACAAGAAAATAAAGAAATCCAGATTGAACAATAATCAGGAATTAAATTTTACAGAATACTTCAATACAAAAGGAGTTATTCATCAGTTTGCCTGTGTGAAAAGACCTGAGCAAAACTCTGTAGTGGAAAGGAAACATCAACACCTTCTAAATGTGGCTCGAGTCTTATTCTTTCAGTCACGAGTTCCAATCATATTTTGGGGAGAATGTGTGCTCACAGCCACATATTTGATCAATAGAACCCCTTCACCTATTATGAAAAATAACACTCATTTTTCATTGTTGTATGCTACTCCAGTAGATTACAACTTTCTCAAGGTGTTTGGAAGCCTTTGTTTCGCTTCAACATTATCATCCCATAGGAATAAATTTTATCCTCGAGCCACAGCATGTGTTTTTGTAGGTTATCCTCCAGGTATAAAATGCTATAAATTGTAAGACATTTCCTCTAAAACATTCTTTGTTTCCAGAGATGTTGTGTTCCATGAAAACCATTTTCCATTTCATTACATTCCTCACACAAATCTTGTTGGTCCATTTCCAAATATTGTTCTACCTCATATTGTTCCTGATACAAATGAAACTTCGACCCTTCCTTTAGATAGCAATAACAAAGATCATGCTTCTACTGATCATGCTTTCACTGATTTGCCTATAATTCATTCTACATCTTCACCATTAGTTTCAGAATTCATTGAGGAACAAATACCAAATTCCAATAACTCTTATAATCATCCCTCATCCTTTCTACCTATAAGATCAACAAGAATCAGTAAAACTCCTTCATATCTTCAAGAATTTCATTGCAATCTTCTATTAGATAAAACCCCAAACAATAACTCAATGTATCTCTTACCTATATTCATTTCGTATACTGCATTCTCCCCTTCACATAGAAATTATCTTCTCACTATTTTATCTAATTTTGAACCTCAATTCTACCATCAAGCCATACAATTTCAGCATTGGAAAGATGCTATGGCATCTGAATTGGCTGCAATGGAACAAAATAATACTTGGTCAGTAACTGCTCTACCTAAAGGCAAACATTCTATTGGTTACAAGTGGGTACATAAGATCAAATACAAGCATGATGGTAGCATAGACAGGTATAAGGCCCGTCTAGTAGCCAAGTAATATACCCAACAAGAAGGCTTGGATTTTATCGAAACATTCTCCCCTGTTGCCAAGCTTGTGACTGTTAAATTACTTTTTGCCATTGATGCTATTCGTGATTGGAACCTTGTCCAGTTAGATGTGAATAATGCATTTCTTAATGGGGATCTATTTGAAGAAATATACATGGACCTACATTTAGGATATTCCAAAACAAGTGATGATCGTGCAAATTGAGAACAATCGGTGTGCAAACTCCATAAATCCATCTACGGTCTTAAACAGACATCTAGACATTGGTTTTCAAAATATTCACAGGTTCTGATTCTTCATGGTTTACGGCATTCGAAGTCAGATTACTCTCTATTTACTAAAGGGTCTAGGAACACATTTGTTACCTTACTGGTTTATGTTGATGACATTGTCATCACAGGACCAAACAACAATATAATTGAATCCTTAAAGGCATTTTTGCAGGGGTGCTGAAATATTTTCTTGGTCTGGAAATTGCTAGATCTCTCAATGGGATATTTCTCTTACAAAGAAATTACACATTACAGCTTCTTGAAGATGATGGTTTTCTTGGCTGCAAACCAGTTCCTTTACCAATGGATCCCAAAGCTCGACTTAGTTCATTTGAAGGTGAATTAATTGATGATACATCCTTGTATCGAAGGCTTGTTGGACGCCTACTTTACTTAACTATATCTCGACCAGACATAACTTTTGCAGTTCACTAACTTAGTCAGTTTGTTTCCCAGCCTCGACGTCCGCATCTTGATGCCTTCATCATCTCTTAAAATACCTCAAAGCCACTCCAGGACAAGGATTAATATTCTCTGTTTCTTTTTCTTTACAAATTCGAGCATTTGCATATTCTAATTGGAAAGCTTGTCTTGATTCAAGAAAGTCCATCACAAGTTTTTGTGTATATTTAGTAGACTCCTTAATCTCCTGGAAGGCTAAAAAGCAGCAGACAATATCCAAATCATCTGCAAAAGCTGAATACCGTGCCTTAGCCTCTACAGCTAATGAAATTGTTTGGATTCATCAGTTGCTTCGAGATTTTCAGATATCTTCATCAACTTCGACTCTAGTCTTTTGTGATAATCAAGCTGCAGTCCTATCTTCCATGAAAGGACAAAACATATATAGATTGATTGTCATTTCATTCATGATAAAGTCAATGAAGGTTCCATTAAACTTCTACCAGTATGCACTCAACATCAGTTGACAGATATCTTCACCAAAGCATTACCGTCTTCCCTTTTGTTTCCTTTACTATCCAAGTTGGTTGTTTTTTATTTGCATCGTCCACCTTGAAAAGGGGAGTATTGAAGATTGTAATCAAAATTGCATTCAGTTAGTTACAGTTTGTAATACAGTTAGTTAGTTAGTTAACTCTCGGTTAGTTAGTTTTTAGTTAGATAATCAAACTTGTCATATTCTGTTAAATGAGCTAGCATATTCTGTTTGAGCTCCAATTTTATTTATACCGTGAACTTGTTAACATTTCAGTTTGAATGAATATTTTCTTCATCTCCTACACATTTGTTCTTCAGCATTATTATTCAATTTACAGCTTTCCTTTCAATAATGTGCAAAGCCCATATCAATTTTTGCTGTTTGTTCAATTTATGAAACCAATCCGATCCCAAATTTCAATTGAAGCATCAAATGTCCACAGACAGTTTTCACGTTTACTCTCTTTATTCTTCATCACTCGGTTGAAGCAGCAAAATTCAGTGTTATTCTTCCCTAACGCCCTCTTTTCCATATTCTTCATGTCTACCTTCACTTCAGCAATTTTTTGCCATTTTTGTGTAATGGATTTCAACTCAGAGAGGGCTGGGTGGGGGGGGGGGGTAAGCGAGGGCATATTTCGATTTTCAGATTGTTCAACATGTGCGACATCCCAAATTGTTCAGCCATTGTTAGCTTTCTTCATTCGGATATGTGAAATTAAATTGTCGAGATTTATAGGGTTTGATTTTTAAGTTCATACGCAATTAGCAAGATGATTTTTTGGTGGTCAATGGTTTGACTATGCGAAAATTTCTAGCAAAAATCTCGGGTTGGTTCCCTACAATCCAGTGCTTGTGTTTTTTCCGTTTAATTGTACTTGTGTTTTTTCTACGATTTATTTTGGTGATTTCATTTTTAGCGATGACAACGATGGTGGCAGGTGGTTTTCTGGGGGGAGAGGGGAGGAAGAAGATAATTTTTTTTTTCTCTTTTGATTTTTAAATTTAATTTATTTGAGATTTATTTGTACTTTTTTAAAAAAATTGGGAGTATGATTGCAATTTGTTATTTAATTTCTTTTATTTAAATATGATGGTATATTTGTTATTTTACAATTTTTAATGAAGAAATTGAATAAAAATTAATAAAAATGACATTTCCAATAATAAAACATGAAAATATAGGTGAAATTGTAAAAAAAATTGAAATGTAGGAAAAGCAGAGACGTTTTGCGCCATTTTAGAAAAGCAAAGCCCGTGGCCGTGGTCATGAACGGTTTATGGTCCCACCCCTCATCACCACCCCAAAGCCCAATGCAGTGGACCTAAAACATTACGACTCCCAATGCCAAGAATAGGAAACGGAATGCCGAACGAAAGCGACGTGTTTTGACGGAAACCGTCAATCTCTAGAAAGAGGATACGATTTTATTGAAATCGAGTTAATGAACTTTATTCACTAACTTGACTTCAATGAATAAAATAAGTTTAAATTCTATTCAATACTTCAAGGTTTAACCGTCCAGTAGATTTGTCATTTTATTATAGAATTGAAAAATTATTATTAAAGGAAATATTAAGAGAGTGCATTTTTTGAATTTGACATGTGAATAAAAGATATTTTAATTGGTGCGAGTTACTGAAGATGCAAGGATGGATTTCAAGTTTCAAGGTCGTTGGTATGCTTGAGTTTGACAACTCAATACAATTTTCTTATATATGGATTTTGAAGATAATAGTATGTTGTATAGGCACGTCAATATTCCATGAACAATATTTGTCATTCGAGTTACATTTTTATTCGTTCGATTCGATCACATGTGTTTAACCTTTTTGACTTTGAAACTTGATAGAACGATGAGTCTGAACTCATCGTCCATTTATAATTTGACTTATTTTATGGTCGAACTCTAGCTGATACGCAGTATTTTGTGGTTATGTAACAGTTTCAAAGATGAA
This sequence comes from Fraxinus cuspidata, assembly GCA_903798385.1. Taxonomy (NCBI): domain Eukaryota; kingdom Viridiplantae; phylum Streptophyta; class Magnoliopsida; order Lamiales; family Oleaceae; genus Fraxinus; species Fraxinus cuspidata. Next base: position 9,919 of record CAIGRP010075860.1, on the reverse strand, counting down.
TTGCACCAAAGATCTAGACACAGATTATTAGAGAAATTCAGAATGTACGATCCCTAATGACTGGCAAAATTACAGCTCAGAAATTCCGAATTTACAAAAGTAAAAGTCAAACTGAGACTTCACTGCACTTTCCATTTTGTAATGATACCACCTACAACTAATTTACTCCAACTTAGCGTTGACTGTAAAAAATTCGCTCTGTTAAGTCCACGGTTTGTAATGTGTGTGTGGTCCACAGAGCATTTTGTCTGTATGTAAATTGTAATGAAACAAGGGCTGGAAGCATAGGAAGCAAATTCCAACTCCAAAACCCCAAGTTTAAAATGGCGGCACCGTATGTATACTTATAGAGAGCGAGATAGAGCTTTTTGGAGTAGGGTTTTTGCAGAAGGTCTTTATTTTGTATCTTTAGGTGAAAAAAGAAATGGGGGAAAGGAGTAGAATTGGGATTGATTCATCATCATCATTAGAATGTGATTTTGGGTTGGGTTTGAAGATGCAGGTGCAACCCACTGAATCATCAACTTGTAAGAGGGCCATGGTTTTCCCTCATTATTATCAGCTTTCTTCTTCTCAAAAAAATAGCTTTTCTGGTGTTGGAGGTGGTGGGGACGGCGGCGGTAGTGGGGGGGCCAATTTTTGTAGTACAAATAATCAGGCGGTGGGGTGTGTGAGCAATATCTACGATTCTACAGGCGGCGGCGGAGCAGTTTTTCCGAGGAGCTCTCACAATAGTGCTTTCAAAGGTGTTCTTTTGTATCTATTTTTTTTTAAATATTCTTTTTCCGTTTTCTACTCCCATGAAAAAAAAGTTGTTCCGTAAAGAAATGGGGTTTTCTTCTACTAGACAAAATAAGGAAAATTAAATAAATTGAGTGTGTGAGGATGTGATTATTATCAATTAATCTACTTGTACGTAACAAAATTTGTTGACAAAATGATGGTGGCAAGATTAAAATCAATGGACTAGATCTTACAATGACATATTTTGTAAACCAACTTTGTCAACATATTTTGTACACGTGACTCGATTATTATTGGTGCTTTTTTGCAGGAGGCATGCTAATGTCTGGAAAAGCTCTTTTTACAGACACACAGTGGCAAGAACTGGAGAGACAGACAATGATATACAAGTACTTGTTGGCTTCTACCCCTGTTCCACCTCAACTCCTCTTACAACTCTCAAATGCCCCAATTCTAACGCATGCCTTCCAATCTAAAAGTAAAGTTCCCCTTAATTGCCTTGCCTTTTATTTCAATTTCTTAATTATATTAAATTCATTTTGATTGTTTGGTTGTCAATTACATGTTAGAAAAACTGTGCTTTAGGTAAAATGCTGGTTTTAAGGACAGTCAATATGCTGATAAGTTTTTTGTGTGTAGCATCTGGTTTGGATTTGAGGTTCTCAAGCGGGTCGGATGCAGAGCCGTGGAGGTGCAGGAGAACAGATGGGAAGAAATGGAGGTGTTCAAGGGATGTAGCACCTGATCATAAATACTGTGAGCGCCATGCCCATAAAAGTCGACCCCGTTCAAGAAAGCCTGTGGAAACTCAATCCCAGAACACTAGTACCAACAATTATTCTCAACAATCTCTTCTCCTTCCACCTGATACTACCACACAAAAGTCAATGGACTTCACTAATCCATATGACCAAACAAGGTGAGTTGAGGGTCTCCTGTTTGTCCACCATCCTCCAAAAATCATTTTTTTTTTATAAAAACTCATTTTCAGCCATTACACGTAAATTCAAAATTTTTTCCACGCTTTTTAGTAACGCCTTCTCTAAAAAATTAATATTCCAAAATTCATTTTCTCCGAAGGAAACTATTTTCAAAATAACACTAATTGTTTACAGCTTAAAGTAGAAAAAAAAAGTACCCTGAAATCTTCTTATTACACCGGTCATATCTAATGCTGTTGAAAAAATCTTGTTTTTAGTCGCCATGCGCGTTTTGTCAACTTTTTTGTCAAAAGATTATGAACAAATAGTTTTATTGTTCTTACACTGCATCAGCACTTATGACATATTTGGTGGAGGATTAATACACGGTACGAAGAAGAAAGGAAACTTCAAATTTTATTTATTTATTATGCATTTCTTGTTCTTATACATGATAAATTTATGTTATAGCCTGTGGGTTTAGTTTCCTCTGTCGACGTGCAAATAAATGTGGGTTCTAATTTCTTTTGTATATCTTGACTCTTGATATTGCTTAAGGTGCACGGAATGGTTCATGAGAGGTGTAAGCAGCAGTGACACCATCCCCGTATCTACTTGTAACCAACAATGGCATCAACTTATGCTGACGTCATCGAAGGTGGAGTATTTGAATAGAGACAACACAGTCCGCAACAAGAATAATGTGTCTGTATTTCAATACGATGATAAACAGGATTTCATGAACTCATTTCTTGACCACCCTAAATTAGCCTATTTACAAGGAAACCTCGATTTAAACACTGAAAAAACACAGACAAGGAGGCATTTTATTGACGCAAGGTCAACGGGAGAGAAAGAGGGCAATGAAAAGTCTGCTGCATCTTTAAACAAGAAGAGGTTTTCACCTTCATCTTTGACTCTATCAATGTCAAGAGGAATTAGGGTTGGTGAAGATAATGATGAAAATGCTGCAATAGGTATTGGGACTATGAATACTGTTAAAGAAAATGATGGGATTTTGAGTACTATTTCTTGGATGAATTCTCCGCCGGGTGGGCCGTTGGGTGAGGCATTGGGACTTGGCAATTCCACCACGGGCAGTGGTGGAAAGGGGTGTTCAGATTTGACTTCACCTCATGGATATAGCAATAGCACTACTGCTAATAGCAGCAGCTGCAGTAAAAGTTCTTGCGAGGATGGCAGCCATGCACACAATTTTATTGGTTGAATGCTCAACTTTTTGAACTTTAGCCAAGAACTGGCCCAACAAAAGCTGTGTGTTATGTTTATTTCGTTTAATTTAGTTCCCATACTTTCATGACTATATATATTTTGTTATGCACATTTGGGCCCTTTTCATAATTAGCAATAGGTTGGTAGGGATGTATACTCGGCTGCACTGTTCGATTTTAAGGTTGCCCGTGCCATCTACTAGTTGGGTCCAAAATTGCTCAACGGTAACTTTCTTGAGCATATTGTGCTCATATAATTATTTGCGTAGACCTGCATGGTTATGCTTTTAGGAGTCTTTGTTATTTGTACACTGGGACCCCCTCACAAAAGAGGGGGCCCCACATCCAGTAAAAACTTTGTGGATTCCCATTATCCCATATTGTGATGGGGATTGTACACCGGAGCGTCCGGTGTACGTGTATCAAACCCTTCTTTTAGAAATATTAATGCTTTGCTGGTCATCATATGGGGGCAGCACGCTTGCCTTTATGGCCTGACCCTATAGGCTATACGCTATACGGTTGGGTAGTCTGTCATGTTTTTATACAAGTGGCAATGGAGACTAGCAAATTTAATACCCCAAGTTCAAAATTCTGCCTTCACTAACACTTTTTGCAATATGTTGTTCTTTTGGCTGTTTTCCTATATATTTTTTACAATTCAGTAAATCATATTTTTAACAAATGAGAAGACATTAATATGTAATGTGTCGATGTGTCAAAAATTGTATTGGCATACAATCAAGAAGATTAAGTTCGGGCATAATATAAGTATGTTGATGGATATTTGCATGATCAGTGGCATAGACAAATATAATTAGTGAGTTGTTTGGGATAAATTATAATGAAAATGTGTAATGAATCTTGATGTTACCAAAAATTGTCATCGGTTGATTCTCGAGCTTGACAATTGTGGATTATTACGAACGGAATCTTCGGTACCTGAAACACACGATGTTTGCACTCTTCGTCTATTTGATGCTTAAATTAGAAAAATATAAATATAAATATAAACGTAGGACTTTAAATTGAATGTATTAACATACCTGAATAATGAATTATAACTTATATTTATATTGGTAATTAGCCCTCTCTTGATATAATTAGGATACTTGAAGCCTTATTTATTTAAGAAATGTAAAAGATTTGAGTATTTCAATACGAGTAGGAGTTGTAAACTAGTTAGAATTCAATCTTATCGAAGTTGGATAACTTTGAAGATGGAAGTAGAGTCCTACTAGAGTATTATTTAAAGATAGAGAAGGGGACAAAGGTAAAAGCTCTATGCGACATGGAATCATTACGTGCAACAATTAAGCCTGACGAGGAGGACACCTTGGGAAAACTCTCAAGATGATCGGAAACAACCTCGAGCATTGTTGTTCGAGGTTAATCGAAAAATGACCATATCATTGGCCCCCGTACATCCATGTTCAGGATTCGAGGATGTTGCTTAGAATGCTCGAGGTTCGAAAATGAGATGCAGATTGCTCTAGTTGAGTGTTAACCGCTTAAGGTTGAGTGAAGGATGTGTTGATAGGCCCCGAGTACATAGATATAGGAAAGAAAGCTTCAAGCTTATGAGATGGATCATTTTACTTGATGATTTTTAGGAATAATTTTTGCTTGATTGCAAAATATTTGCAAGGATGCTTACACGGGAGCAAGGCTTTAAGGTGTTTTTTGTGACCAAGGCTTTGAGTGCTTGTTCATGGAAAAGATTTTGAGTGTTTGCACTTAGCAAAGTTTTGAGGTGTTTGCTCGCGGGCAAAGCTTAAGTGCTTGCACAGGATAAGGTTTTGAGGTAATTGCTAGCGGGTAAAGCTTAAGTGCTTGCACACGCAAGGCTTTGAGGTGCTTGCTCGTGGACAAGACTTTGAGTGCTTGCACGAGGCAATGCTTTGAGGTGCTTGCATGGGGTAAGACTTTGAGTGTTTGTTCGTGGACAAGGCTTTGAGGTGACTGATCGTGGGCAAGGGTTTGAATGCTTGTTCATGGATAAAGTTTTGAGGTGCTTGCTCAGGGCAAGACTTTAAGCTTTTGATAATAAAAAAATCACAAGCTAGGGCTCGCCTTCAATGATGAGAAAATCATGAGTTAGAGCTCGCCTTTGATAATAAGAAAGCTAAGGATCACCTTCGAGCCTTCAATAATAAGAACATCATGAACTAGCCCCGACATGCGAGGACTTACAAGCCGACCATGCCTTGAACATTTGGGATAATCAATGGCTTGAACAATTGGGATACTCTAATCATCACCATAGCAAGTCAACGGCTTCCTCTCATTAGGATCAAGCCTCTAGTGTTGAAATTCCCTGAAAAGCAAGGTCAGACTAAGCTTTCTTTTCTTTTTTTTTTTTGTCTTTTTTTGAGCTGATAATATGCCCCAAAGCAAGATGAAAAATGTTCTCCGAATTCTAACCTTGCTTTGTTATAATCCGAATAAATAGGACCAATGCCAATAAGCTCAAATGATTTTGAGAAGTTACGAGGTCCGACCAAAATTAATCCTAATGAGAATTTTGCATAAACCTTGGGCCCACGTCTACAAAAGCCGAATAACAGAACCCAAAATAAATTCTTTCAATTCATCAAAACCAGATTGCATGTAAAGCCCAAGTGACCCATGAATTATTTTGTCCCAGCCAAACAGGGCCCAAATAAAACAACGCTATTCAGTCAAAACCTAGAGACAAATCTAGCCATTAATTCTTGAAGGACCTCAACCAATCTTTGAGCAAGATGGACCGGTCCAAGGAAGAGAGCAGATTCGCGTGTCTGTAGCTTTAGCGGCGATTTAAACGGCTGAAGCGTTGCCGGAAGGGGGTTGCAGGAGGAAGATATTTTTTTCACTTTGTTTTCGCCCACACAATAGTTTGAACACTGTCAAGTCTGAACATTTTTGCAGATGCACCTGAGAAATTCTTTGTTCAAGAATGGATAACTTTTCCAATATTTTCAGATTAAAGAAAGCCACGTGAATGATGCATTCTACTATTTCTTTAAGGTGCCAACCAAATAAAGTTTTCTCCAATTTTCACAGTTGTCCAAATCACTAAGCAGCAGGAGCAGGAGAATCATAATTTTGAAGTCGAACTTTGTAGACAAGGATTGAATTTTTTGTTCCAAAGGAATGAGTTTTGAATATAGTAGATAAATCTATAAATGATAGGCTAGCTTCCTTTCCCTTTGAAGAAAGAAGCAGAAGAATAGTTTTCCGTTTACAGAATCAACTCTTTCCAATAGCTAGCCTTCTTCTTCTTCTGCCTCCTCTTTTTTGCTGACTTATTTTATTTTATTTTATTTTTGGTAGAACAAACTACCCGGAAAAAATTATAGCCCCTATTTAGGATCTATTTTAATGAGTTTTTAAGGACAATGTATTTTGAAATAGTGATTTTTTTTAAAAAAATTTGTGGTTAAAAAAGAAGGAAAAATCTAGGTCTTCTCCAGTATATGCCTTGACTTTGCTTCCAACAAACCTAATTTATTAGGGCTCTTCTATAGGATAAGACTTGTATAACTCCAATAAGGTTGAGTCTTACCATATCTCGTTTGTTCTAACATTATGGGACTTCACCATTAGAGTTCCATCTTCAATCAAACACCAATTGCCTAATATGTATCAAATTGCAATTCCTAGACATTGTAAGACTTCCAAACATCCTATAACTCCTCAAATAGGATAAAGGTGTTCAACTAATGCAATCCTACTAAGAGTGTACTACATAACTCTATAAATACAAAGACTTGGTACGTTTTTACATAATTTTCAATCTATAGCCTCACGTATAAATTCTCTCTAACATAAGTATCGGAGGGGCGATGATGATACATCTCGACGCATTTGTCTCAGGTACTGAAAGATCTCGTTTGTTCTCATTTTCAGTCGTCAAGTTTGAAAATCAGTAGGTACAATTTTTGATAGCATCATTGGTACCATCTGTGGGAACTGCTACCAAAAGTCATGGTTAATACACGTTTAAGTCTTCCTCCAACAGGCCCATCTGCCCTAAACCATCATCCTGCTGAAGATCCCCCAATTCCTTAAGAAGAATCATCAGAAATACCAATACTCCAACCAGCAGATGTTACCACCAGAGCATTCGAGTAGCTCCGCTAACAAATTTTTACGCTAACTCAATTTCTAAGTCAAAGGAATTCACATCCGGAACCAGGATCGGTACCACCACGAAGTTTTGTGGCCGATGCTCGAGCTCGAGTTCCATGGCTTGACATGATATTAGTGGAACCGGAACCTCGGGCATACCACCTATGCCTACTCCATGCTTAATCCATGGCTTCAACATGCCAAGCTCCAAGCATAAGCATGCCTAATTTTTTGTATGAGCTTGCCTACTCATGCCCATATTCCTTGGCATGATCATGCCTAATCATTTGCTTAAACATGACAACCTTTTGGCATGAGCATGCTTAATCCTTGACATGATCATGTCAAATCCTTGACTTTAGCATGCCAACATTTAGGCATGAGCTAGCCTATTTCTTAGCATGAACATGTCTACTCTATGACATAACCATGCCTAATCTTTGGCTTTAGCATTCCAATCTCTAGGCATGAGTATGACTAATCCTTAGCATGAGCATGCATACTCCTTGTCACGATCATGCCAAATCCTTAGTTTTAGCATGCCAACATCTAGGCATGAGTATAATTGATCCTTGATATGAAATTGCCTATTTCTTGGAATAATCATCATATTCCTTGGCTTTAGCGTGCCAACCTCTAGGCATGAGCCTACTTCTAGGCATGAGCATGCATTCCTTGTCATGAACATGCCTATTTTTTTTACCCGACATACTTGCGCATCTCATTTTAGAAACTCGCATATCGTGCTAGCCTCTGACGTGGATGCATGGGGTCCACAGATATAAAAAAAATTGACCAACCCGAGGATCACATACTTGAGGTTGAATATTGGCCATTTTATGGGAAGTTTACTTCACCTCCCCAGGTACGTGTCTTAGGGTACAAAGATCGTCCCTCGGTTCTAGGTCTCCTAGGGTATATACCTTGACATTGCTTCCATCAAACCTAATTCATTAGGACTTTTCTATATGATAAGGTTTATCCAACTCCGATAAGATTGAGTCCTACCATATTTTTGTCCTATCATGATGGGATTCACCATCAGAGTTCCATCTTCATCCAAACATGAATTGCCTAATCTCCATCAATTTGTAATTCCTAGACATGGTAAGACTTCCAAACATCCTATGACTCTTAAAATCAGCTAAAGGTGTTCGACTAATACAATTTTACTAAGAGTGTACTATCTACAAATATAAATACACAGACTTCCATCGTTATTCAGATATGCGTTTACATAATTCTCAGTTTATAGCATCATACATAAATTCTCTCTAACTTAAGCATGGGTGACGATGACACATTTCGACGCCTTTGTTTGAAGTACCCGAATATCTCGTTCGTACTCATTTTTAGACATCAAGCTCCAAAATCAATCATGTACGATTTTTGGTAACATCACTTAGTATCTGAACAAATCAACAACTTGTTTTGCCCAATATATAAACTGAGTCACGAGTTCCATTGCCCAGGTTATGAATTCTTCTAGTTTTAGTAGAAACGGTCCAATTGAAATAAAAATATAAAGAGTAATTAACACATAACGTCCCCATTTTTCATTGTTATTGTGGAAAACGTTAATACCTTTCATTTTTTGGCATTTTGACCCTTATTTCCACATTTCATTGTGCAAAAGATCATTTTTACATATTTTCTCAATTAAAATTATGAAATGACAAATATACCATTCTCTTTAAATAAAACAAATTTTTTTATTGCAATCACAGTCCCAATTTTAAAAAAATGTCCAATTACGTCACAAATAAATTATTAAAATAGTAATTAGTCCAAAATGTCCATATCTTTCACTATTATTACAAAAAACGTCCATACCTTTTATTTTTTTGGCATTTTCACCATTAATTACACACTTAATTGCACAAACCATCGTTTCTGTCTATTTTCATCCAATTTTTCAATAAAAATTCGTGAAATGACGAATATACCCTCCTATTTAAATAAAACCTAAAGAATTAATTGCAACAAAAATATCAATTTTTTTAAAAGTGCAAACAAGTCCACAATAAATTATTAAAAAAAATTATTTTTTTAAAAAAGTGCAAACGAGTCCCGATTAAATTTATTTAAAAATTTTAAAAAATAAAAAAATTTAAAAGTGCAAACGAGTCCCAAATAAATTATTAAAGAATTAGAAATTAAAAAAATATTTTTATTTATTTAAATAGGAGAGTATATTCGTCATTTCACAGTTTTTTATTGAGAAATTGGATGAAAATGTATAGAAATAATGGTTTGTGCAATTAAATGTGTAATTAAGGGTGAAAATGCCAAAAAAAAAAGTGGGACTTTTTTTCAATAATAGGGAAATGTATGAACATTATGTGCTAATTACCATTCTAATAATTTATTTGTAACTTATTTGGACATTTTTAAAAAAATTGGAACTGTGATTGCAAATAACTTTTTTCGTTTTGTTTTATTTAAAGATAATGATATATTGGTCATTTCATAATTTTTAATTGAGAAAATTGGAGAAGAATACATTTTGAGCAATGAAAGGTGAAAATTAAGGTGAAAATGCCAAAAAATGTAAAAAAAATAAAAAGTTGTGACATTTTTTTGCAATAATAGGGAAAGAAGAGGATACTATGTGCTAATTACACTTTTAATAATTTATTTATGCCTTATTTGGACATTTTTAAAAAAATTGGAACTGTGATTGCAATTAATTTTTTCTTTTTCTTTTATTTAAAGAGAATGGTATATTGATGATTTCATAATTTTTAATTGAAAAAATATGTGAAAATGACCTTTTGCGCAATGAAATGTGGAAATAAGGGTCAAAATATCAAAAAATGAAAGGTATGAACGTTTTCCACAATAACAATGAAATGTGGGGACGTTATGTGCTAATTATCCAAATATAAACCATTCTGCAAATTACGTAAA
>CAIGRP010075857.1:0-18689 GCA_903798385.1 Fraxinus cuspidata | reverse complement strand
TTATTCGTGACTGATTTGCAATGAAAGAGTTGTGAGTTGTTAATGTCACAGTTCACTGATCACGTGTTTGAGTTCATAAGTCAGTCATTTTTTATAGGTCACAAATCAATATATACAAGTCACAAATCCCATGTTGTTTACATGTTTTGTAGAGTAACGGTTCAAATTTAGAGGACACATTTTATATTAATAATCACAGGTAACAATCAAAATGTCAAAAATCATATCAACTGTACAAAAAAAAAAAAGTATGGCGGAGTTGTCATCGAAATATTCGTCGGAGTTGGAACAATTGCCGGAATGGGAGCATTTGCTGGAATAAATATGCGGCGGAACGATCGCGCGGAATCGGAGCAGTTGCCTAAATAGTCCCCGGAGCGGTATGGGTGGTGGATGGAGGTGGGGGTGGGTTAATTATATTATATTAGAATTAAATATTTAAAAAATTATTATTTCATAAATTAAATTTAAAAAAAAACTTGTTTTTTGAAATTTGAAACTTGTTATTGTATTTTTGAAATGGATGATTCTTAATACCTGATTTATGTACTGTTCCCTTAATTCTTTCTGGAACTTTTGTTGGCAAAATCATTTTAGGGTTTGGTCAATGGGCTATGTTTTGGCCCATTTATTTCACCACTTAATGTTAAATTGATCCATAAATTAATGTGTGTGTGAGAGAGAGAGAGAGAGAGAGAGAGAGAGAGATTGATGATACAACCAAGCCCCTATTTGATAGTCATTGTTTTGAGAAAATGGAGTTTTGAAGTTTTATTTTTTGAAAATGTGGTTAAAAAATAGATAAAAATTTTGGATTTATGTATAAAATATTTTATTGTATAAATATGTGATTGAAAGTGAGTATGAGAATTAAAGAATTTTAAAATAATAGTTGCGAAACAAGGGCTAACTCTCATCAAAATGGGAAAATATTTTGAGGCTAAGACATACAAGTTCAATAAAAAAAATATTTCTAACTCATCAAATAAAACTAAAATCATAATTTTGAAATTGTTAATTTGGATCCACGTGAATTCATAAATATTTATGTTCAAAATTATTTATAAACAATTTCATTGAGGTTTAAAAAAGTAAATAAATACTTGAAACCAAAATGAGGGGTTCACTAAATTTTTCCAAAAAAATACATGTTTAAGATGTGTGATTTATTAGTTCAATTTATGCTTCAACATATATACTTGTCAGTCAGCTTCTATTGGTTCTTTTGAAAAATAATAATTTATGTTCATATTTTTCTTATTTTATTTTGAAAAAATAATTTTTGGAAACAATTTTACGGTTGAACTTTGTATTTATTTTATTGTTTTAAGCTTGTATCGAGACAATTATATTATATTGCAATGTTTATGTTTGCATTTTTAAAATTTAGTGTTATATTGTGATTTTTGACCAATATATTTATTTTTCAGTTGTGTACAAAAGAAATTCCACAAAGAAAATTGAGTGAATTACTTGTATTAATGTTGAGTTTTAAATATTGAAGTGCCACGATAAGTTCATCGGAAAATTATTATTCTTAATAAAATAAATAATATGTTTGGTGCTTTTCAATTAGTTAATAATTTTTTTTAAAAAAAATCTACAAAATCAATTTAAAACTCTCAGCTATAATACAAAGTTGTAACATTCTAAATCTAGATACCCTAAATTTAAAAGTATTATCATTTAACTTTTTTCTTATAATCGTAAATGTGAAAAAATGATTGCATTGGTCTTTAAACATAATAAACGTGAATGACTTCAGTTTTTAGAAAAAAAGTGTACTTATTAAAGACATAAGAGAATTGAATTAAGTGTAAACTTTATTTCAAAACAAAGTCAATATTTAAATATACTACTACTAAGTCTATCTCACCACAAATAGCCATCTTGAATCATGTTGCCTTCATCATCTGATATATAGGAAGGAATAATGTGGAATGAGCTATCGTCCATAAAATAGATCACATGCATATGCATTACTGTAAATAAATATATTTTTTCCTAATATGTTTGCATTTTATTTCATTTCATTTAAAAACTTCAATGATAATATTGTGAGCTCACTTTAGTGTTTTGTTTAGACAATCAAAATGCAATGAGCTATTGTTAATTGAAATCCATTATATCGATTGGTAGTAATCACTACACCAAAAATGGCCTTTTGCAACACGCAAAATGCAACATTCTTTGATTAAATATTGCTAAAGGAGTCTATCGCAACATTTTAGTAAGTCAATATTGTTATTGGCTAACATGAGCTTTCACAATAGTTTTTAAATAAATGTTGCTAATATCACCTTTTGCAACACTTTATAAATGTTGCGAAAAGTTTAAGTTTTTTCAACGTCTATAAATTGTTACGAAAAATTTAATTTTATTTGCAACGTTACGAAAAAATTACTTTTTGCAACGTTTTCAGAATGTTGCGAAAAATTTTATACTTTTTTTTTAAAATTAAATTATATACGGGCTGAAATGATAAAAGTAAAAAATAAACCAAACTCTCGCCTACCTCCATTCACGCCTCTCTTCTCCCAATCTCTTTCAATCCCACCATTTCCACCATCACCTAACTCTCACTTCTTTCTTTGCCTCTCACTCAAAGCCGCCACTGCCAACCCATACTTGCCTTCTCCGCCTCCGCCTCCGCCTCATATTGATTTGATGCTACCATGTTGAGCCATCATACTTTCTTAGCCATGGTTCAGTTGAAGCCTCTCATTGCTATTCTTTTCTCTATGTATCTGTTTGTACCTTGGACTTCTACTAAGTCCGCCGACTTCATTACTGCAGTATGATTTCGAATTCACTTTAATTTTTGTATTTCCTACTTTAAATTGAAGACGTTGGAGTTTCGTTTAGTCAATTAGTTAGTTTAATTTCTTCTTTTCACACCGGTTCATTTGTTTTTAAGATTAGGTTTTATACCATTTTGTATTCTTTAATATTTCTGGAGTAATTGATTGGTTTTAGATTTCATTGCAGATTTTCATATTTCTTGAAATTTAACGTTTTAAAAACATTTTCTGGAGTTGTTGATGGGTTTTGATGATTAATTGGATAATGGAACCCTAAACTATTTTATTAAGAACAACAATTTGGTTTGTAAGAAAAAGAGATATATTTATTTGTTTGTTATATGGATTATAAATTTATTAGTTTTGCCATTTCCAAATGAAATGTAGATAAGAAAGCTAACTATGCTGTTAAGGTCAGTGGAGTGGAGATAACTCCTTACCCTATTTCTAGAGGCAAACAAACTACCATCAACATTGATGCATCTTTTAGTAATGCATGATCTCATATACATCACACGCAAGAATTTTATTTTTCTATTTCTCTGATTTTTTCTTTAAGCGTGTTTCAGAGTCACAAGTTCTTTGCTAATGTCTTTTCAATTAAAAAATAATAACTACATTTTTTGTGCCTTCATTGTTCTAATAGCTTCTTTATGGTATAAAATGGATGGATAACAATGTCCTAGAAAATAATACCCCATCGAGTCATTTGGTGAAAATCCACTTGGATTTTGAGTGAAAATTTTGGTTGGCGAAACTTCAGAAATGGCTTATCCAAAACCTGAGGAAATAAGTCATCTTCCAATGGACCAACTTCAAGGCTTAGATGATTGTATTGATTCTAATGCTTGGGGTATTCTTATTTTCTGTTTAATAGAGTATAATTTTTTTTTCTTTTTTGAGTATTCAAATGGGGTTTGCTGAGTTTTTCGCTGTGAAAACGGGGGAGGCAATTGCACTGGGATTTCAACTCTATGTTTCGGCACTAGGGACAGCTGTGATGATTCCTTCCTTTCTTGTTCCTTTGATGGGTAGAACTGATGTGGAACTGATGTGAGGTATCCGTAACAGTTAGTTTTCGAGTTCCACTCCTGGATCTATCTGTAGTAGTTATTGGCGTTGGACCGCTAACTCATCAGTGCCCTTAAATGTAAATCATCATGATGCCACCACATTTTTAAGTTGTTCTGCACTTCTTGCATTTCTTTAGCTTCTTTTTCAAGATTTTAGAACTTTGGTTTCTCCTTATAGTATGTTCTTGCATTTCTCTGTAATGGCTTAGATACAATGGGATTTCTTTGTGATTGAGTCTAAACTTTTCGTATTATTCTGCTTGTGACGCAGGTGTTTTTATTGAACACATACAGCAAACGCAAGTTAAAGGTGTGCATGTATATTAAGATTCCTAGTGTGTTATGATTTCTTGCATGTGTTACTTTTTGTTTTTTCCCTTGGTTGTGGGGGTGGGGTGGTTTATAAGTTTATGAATTGTGGTTTCCTCATTTCCACTTTTCCCAATTTTAGTTATATATCTGTTGATATAAAAATAGACCGGGTGAAACTTGTACACATTGTATGCTGGCGGTAAAATTGGTATTTAACAAACTGGTAATTGTATGATTTTTTTTTCGAATTTGATAAACCGACAATTTGGAGAAATTATAAATATTCTAATCCATACCTTTCCTCTCTTTGATCATTATGAAGCAAGAATGTTGGGAGAAAAATTAGTACAAAAATGAACTATTCTACAGTAAGAGTGGTAAGCTCCATTTTCCTTAGCCGCGGTTTAAATCGCAAAATGCTTCTTTATAAAGTAGTTTTAGTAGCATGAATGAAGAATGGTGAAATTTATTGATTAAGTAATCTAAGAAGAGTTGCCTTAGCATACCACATTGTTTGCTGGTAACAAATCACAGTAACATTGTTAATTCAAAATTTCAAATCATACCAATTTGCTAAGATAACATTTGGTCATAATTATCATTTATATTGAGTAGATTGATTTAGTTAGTGTTGACTTCATGATTTGAAATTTATATGTGGAAGGAAGTGGATAAATTGATTAATCATTGCATGAGAATTTAATGGATGGATATGTGGAATGAAAGTTCCATCATGTCAATTGTCATTTGAACTTCATTATAGATACATAAACCACATATGATCAATCATGTATTTTTGAAACACAAATACTTTTGATTTGCATCCTAATTACACCCTTTTTATTTTTGTGATATGCATGGAGTTAAATTATTTTTGGAATAGCTTGTTGGTCACGGAAACAAACTCAGAAATGGATCCAATATTTTGTAATATATTGTTGGTCAATTGTGATTGCTATATAAATTTTGAGTAGGATAATGATGTTAGCATTATTTAATGATGTTAACTTTTTTAGTAGGCTAATGATGTTAGTATATTGTATTGAAACATATTCACTATTTTTGTTTATTAGAACTATGTAAAATCTGATTACATATGACTAATTTTCAAGCATTTTGTTTTGTAATTATTATAGGTTTGTTGGAAATCAAATAAATTACTATGCAAATTTTTTTAAAAAAACTGTAAAATGACCTACGGCAACGGTCAAAAAACATTGCGAAAAGGTAATTGACAACGTTAACATCGCTAAAAGTTCTTTGGCAACGTTTAGAAAACGTTGCAAAAGGGTCTTTGGCAACGTTCAAAAAACGTTGTCGTATCTTTCTACTCTACGACAACATCTCGATTTACAACATACACCCAAACGTTGCAAAAGGTCTTCGGCAACGTTTTATGACTGTTGCGAACGACTTTTTTTTGTTATAGTGAATGCAAAGCAATTAACATAAAATTTTAACATTTAATATTGGTCTAGTGCGCCAATCTTCCATACGCCATTTTGCACTCACACTTTTCATAAGTGTTAGCTATAAATTTAGAATTTTGTTATATATTTAGAAATTTTTTGTTTCTTGAAACTTTACAAATGCTTATGGATACATTGACATACGCGAATAAGTCAAGATAAACAATAATGACATAAAAATAGATGATTAAACATAACATTCACAAAATAGCAATTTAGGTAATATATTTATACATTTAACAATTTAACGTACAAATTAAAACAAATTTATGTCTACTTTAGCTTCTTAGCAATTTACTATAGAATAACAAGTGAAGATGTTTCTATCTTTCCACGAAATCAATGTTCCAAAAGTCCAACATCATTACCATTTATTAAGAAACCTCTATGTACTCGTCATTTATTTATTTTAAACACTTAGACATATTTTACATATAAAGTCATAAATTTTTTTACTAAGCTACTTTATTTTATTTTACTTTATGCATCATAACATATAAGGATAAAAAGATAAAACATCTAAGAATGTCACCTCATATCGTAAGTATTAACGTCGTTTTCATGATAGACTTTTAAACGCATCAAATTTATAGCAAAATTCTAAACTTAAAACGGGACCAGGTAGAAATCTACCATAATCAATAGTTTTGTATTTACAATATCAATAATTAAATATTCTCAATTGAATTCTAAGGTCTCAAACTCTCAAAAAGTTGTGGAAGATGTAAAGAATAATATAAGAATGTTACAATTTGGAGATATAATGTGGTTATATATATAAAACCTTTTATGGGAGTTCAAGATGGAGAAAAGTCCAAAAATTTGAAAAAATGGGAAAATCACGGAAAAATTTACGTAACTGGGCGCCGCGGCGCCCGTTTAATTTTCCCAAGTAAGGGACTCGGCGCAGCGGTGCCAATATTGCTGCCCAATTTTTTCTCTTGTCGATTTGGCGCCCGTCTCTCGGATTTGATATTCAAAAACATGCATTTAGCCATCTAAGAGTCCTATTTCAAGCCAAACTCCTAATTATCATTGTAATTTAATCTCCACACTTTAGGACTCTATAAACCCGAGAATTTTGACTTCCATCAAATAAACAAATAGTAAATCACATGGAATTTGGTTCACACCACAACAAATCTCCACCTCGAGTCAAATTCCATCAAAAGGAATTAAAACACATTTCAAGTAAACACCATTTCTCATCTTCCAACCAAGCCTCAATGGACTAAATGAATGACAAACACCAACTAAGTTCAAGCAATGCTCAAACTTAGAAATGAGAAGTGGTTTTGTCATCATATCAACAAGATTATCCTTGGTTTCAACATTGCTCACTACAATATCACCACGAGAAATCACATAACGTACAAAATGATACCTCACATCAATGTGCTTAGTCCTCTCGTAAAACATATGATCCTTATTAAAAAAAAATGGCACCCTGACTATCACAGAATACTGTAGATATCTGCAAGTGTTCACTAATTTCACCAATCAATCCTCTCAACCACATAGCCTCCTTACATGCCTTTATATTGGCCCTGTCTTCTGCTTCTGTTGTAGACAAAGCTTCTGTTCTCGTGAAGTTAAGAAAATTGTACTCTGACTATCACAGAATAATGTAGACCCCTGCAAGTCCCTCATTGATTTCACCAATCAATCATTTTAGCCACACTGCATCCTTACATGCCTCTGTAATGGTCATGATTCTGCTTCTGTTGTAGATAAAACTACTGTACTTTGCAAAATAGCTTTCCAACTGATAGTACAGCTCCAAGAGTAAACACATACTCTGTAATCCTCTTATCAAGATTTCCTACATAATCTGAATCCACAGAACCGATGACTCTATCTAAATTTCTACCAAAATGCAAATAAGCATTTGAAGAGCCCTTCAAGTTTCTAAAAATCTACTATACTGCTTTCCAATGTTCCTTGCCAGGATTAGCCATGTATCTGCTAACTGCACTAACTGCTTGTGCCAAATCAAGTCTTGTACAAACCATAATATACATGAGCAAACCAACTGCACTGGAAAGAACCAAAGACATATAATCAATGTCTTCATCTGACTGTAGACACAAGTTAGATGATAATTTGAAATGGGTAGCCAAGGAAGTATTGACAGCCTTAGCTTTCACCATATTGAATCTTTCAAGCACCTTCTCAATGTACCCCTTCTGACTCAAATACAATCTGCCAGCCTTTCTATCCCTCAAGATTTCCATTCTTAGAATCTTTTTTACTGTATCTAAATCATTCATGTCAAACTCCTTGCTGAGTTGTAATTTTACTTTTCTGACCTATGCTTTATCCTTTGCTGTTATGAGCATATCATCAACATATAATAATAAATATGTAGTTGATCTACCACTTTCCTTTCTGAAGTACACACAAATATCATAATTGCATCTATCAAAACCATAAGTAGTCATAAATGAATCAAACCTCTTATACTACTGCCTTAGTGGCTACTTTAATCCATACAAGGATTTTTTTAACACGCACACATAGTCTTCCTTCTCTAAAACTATGAACCTCTCTGGTTGTTGCATGTAGATACTCTCCTCAAGTTCTCCATATAAGAATGTTGTCTAGACATCCATTTGCTCAAGCTCTAAATCATTCTTAGCCACCACTCCAAGTAAAGCCCGAATTGAACTATGGTTCACAACTGGTAAGATTACATTTTTTAAGTCAACACTTGGGATCTGACAGTAGCCCTTTGCCACCAATCTAGCCTTGTATATAGCATTTTCAATCCCTGATGTGCATTCCTTTCTTTTGAACTCCCATTTACAACGAACCACCTTTTTACCTTTAGGTAATTTCACCAAGTCTCAAGTATTATTTTTGCTCAATGACTCCATCTTTTCTTGCATGGCAATCATCAATTTGTTAGAATCACTGCAACAGACTGCCTCTGAATATGTAGCAGGCTCCTCAGTGGAATCGATGTCTTCAGCCACATTCAATGCATAAGCTACCAAGTCTGCTTCCCAATACTTCTGTGGATGTCTAATCTGTCCGCAAGATCTATCGTTAGCTATAGAATATCGTGGTGCTAGTTGTGTAGACAAAGTAGGCAGGTTATTACTGTTTGTCAGCCCCGAACTGAAGTGAAATATAGTAGACTATTCTGCAACATCTGATTGTTTCTCTGAACTAATTTCCAACTCCACCTGAGTTGAATGATTCCGCTCCTCAACTTTATCAGATTCCTCAAAAGGTGAACCACGAACCATAAAAAGTTCATCAAATACTACGTTCCTACTAACAACGACCTTTTTATTCTCGGGACACCACAACTTATACCCATCCACCCTTGATTTATACCTAATATGCCCTTTCTAGACCTAGGCTCAAACTTCCCATTATCCACATGAGCATAAGTCGGACACCCAAAAAATTTCAAATCAGATTAGCAAAAAAGTTTACCAGACCATACTTCTCCGAGTGTCATTTTATTAATGGCAACTGAGGGTGAACGATTAATTAGAAAACAAGCTGTAGTAGCAGCTTTAGCCCAAAAAGACTTAGGCAACCCGGAGTTTGAAAGCATACAACGAACCTTTTCCATCAAAATTATGTTCATCCGTTTTGCCACGCCATTCTGTTGAGGAGTTCCAGGCAGTGTCAAGTGTCTCAAGATACTTTCAGCTTTGCGAAAGCTATTGAATTCATTTAAACAAAACTCCAACCTATTATCAGTGCATAGACATTTCACTTGCTTTTCAGTTTTCTTCTCTACCAATGTTTTCCACTCCTTGAAGGTCTCAAACACATCACTTTTCGGGTTCAAGAAGAATACACAAACTTTCCTGGAGAAGCCATCCATTACTGTCAACAAGTAATAATAGCCACCTTTAAATGGTACCTTAGCTGGTCTCCAAAGATCTGAATTGATATATTCAATTGTTCCCTTCTTGTTGTGCCTTCCTTTAGTAAATCTAACTTTTTTTTTTGTTTCCCAAAGATATAATGCTCACGAAACTCTATTTTGCTGGTCTTCTGCCCATCAAGAAGTCCCTTTTTACTCAACTCCGCCATTCCATTCTCACTCATATGCCGGAGCCTTATATGCCAATGTTTTGTAATTTCATCATCTGTCAAAGAAGAAGTAGAAACTGTTGCATCTCTAAACACTGTAGAACAGTGCAAAATGTACAGTTGTGTAGAGTTTTTATGCCCCTTCATGACAACACGAGCACCCTTGCTCTCCTTCAAAATTCCACCTTCATCGATCTATCTGTAGCTCTTTGAGTCAAGTGCACTCGAAAATATGAGATTTCGCTTCAGTTCTAAAACATGTCTTACATCTGTAAGTGTTCTGACAGCCCCATCGAACATTCTGATTCTGACTGCACCAACTCCAGCAATTTTGTAAGGCGCGTTGTTTCCCATAATCACAGTACCTTTAGAAACTTCTTCATATGTAGAAAACCAGACCCTGTTAGGACACATATGAAAGTACAAACCAAGTTAAGAACACATTCATCACAAAGTTTAGAATCCTCGTCAGAACTCACAAGAAGTTATCCACCACTTTGCTCATCCTCCACAACATCAGCTTCCGCTATATTAACAGGTTGTTTTCCTTTCTCTATAGCACCGATAGCTTTATTTCTATTTTTCAAGACGTAGAAATCATCTCTAACATGCCCCTTATTCTTACAATAGTGACATGTTCTCATTATGTCTAGACTTCGATCTACCCCTCATATTTATGCCAAAATTTCTATCATGATTCTTCCCACGCACATCTAAGCCTTCACAACTAAGCCTTCAGCAAGATGCCTCATCTTCTCATTAGATAGTAAATTATCATGAACCTCTTCTACGATAAGAATATCCCGACTATAGAGAATAATATCCCTAAAAGTCACATATGATGGTGACAGCGAACACAACAACATAAAAGCCAAGTCATCATTATCATACTTAACATCCAATGTCTCCAAATCAACCACGATTTCTTTGAACATAGTTAAATGATCATCCAATGACGCACTTTCAGACATCCGATGAGAATACGAGTGTTGTTTCAAGTATAGCTTGCTGGTCAAGCTCTTTTCATGCAAAGTTGCTCCAACTTTAACCACAACGCAGCGACACTATTCTCCTTAAGAACATCTTGAAGAATTTGATTCGAGAGCTGTACATGAATTTACGATTGAGCTTTTCTATCCTTACGTCGCTTTTCAACTCGCATCTAGGCAGCATGCATCCTATCGAACCAAGCAATGTTTCCTCCAAATCCATTTAAGAACATCTTGAAGAATTTGATTCGAGAAATGTAGATGAATTTGAGATTAGGTTTTTCAATCCCTACGTCGGCATCCTATCAAAGCAAAGCAAGGCTTCCTCCAAATCCATCTTTGCCAACACCGCTCGCATCTTCACTTTCCATAATGTGAATCTCGTGTTTCTATCCAACAATGGAATGTCATATTTCATTGTCACCATGCAGAACAATCAACCTTGCGCTCTATACCACTTGTTATAAAACGGATCGCAAGATAATGACAATAATGAAATAATGAAAAAGAAAACAATAACACAAGAATTTATGTGGAAACCCTATTCGGGAAAAAACTACGGGCAGAGGAGAACAATTCACTATAATCAATAGTTTTTGTTTACAATATCAAGATTTCAATAATTTCAATTAAAATTTAAGCTCTCAATCTCTCAATAAGTTGTTAAAAATGTAAAGAATAGTATATGAATGTTACAATATGGAGATACAATGTGTGTGTGTATATATATATATATATATAATCCGGAAAAAGTCTAAAAATCCGGAAAAAGGGGAAAATCAAGGAAAACATTACGTAACTGGGCTTCCAGTTCCCGTTTCATTTTTGCCGCATGGGACCCGGAGCCGCGAACCGGTATTGCTACTCAATTTTTTCTCTTGGTGGTGCGACTCCTCTCCTTGGCGTTGTGGCACCCGTCTCTCGAGTTTATGTTCCAAAACATGCCTTTAGCCATTCAAGAGTCCTCCTTCAAGCCAAACTCCTAATTATCATTGAAATTTAATCTCCACAACACAGTCACGTAGGACTCTACAAACTCAAGTATTTTGGACTTCCTCCAATCAACCTAATACTTACAAATGGAATTTGGATCACACCACAACAATATATATATATATATATATGTGTGTGTGTGTGTGTGTGTGTAAACAAGCGAAATTAAGTGAATCAAAGTATTGTTTCTTAATTTTTAAAGCAACCAATCAAAAACTTTACAATTGCTAAAATTTCTGAATAAGATGCACGTCCGGGATTTTATTTCAATAATTAGAAGTAAATTTTGAATAAAACTTACATAATGCTAGATACATCTCAGGTCATGTACAATTTTTTACAAGGCCCGAAACAAATGTTTGATTCACATTTTCTATTGTATAATTCGGGTTATGAGTTATGTTAGCATTAACACAGTGAAAGTACATAAAATTATATAAATCAATTCCCTTGAAAACGTTTTCATAATTTTTTATTTTTTTTATCATTCCTAACATATAATAAATGGAAAACTATCAAAAAAATCATATCATTCTTAGGACATTAGAATATACTAAAAATTGTCTAAACTAAGACATTCAACCAACGACAAAATTTTCGATAAGGAATATGTTTTCGTATAGATTTTATTAAAAATCAAATATGAGTCCAATAAATCTGATTTTTCGAGAAACACACTTATGATATATAGAAACCCGACAGTCGCCTCCATTAACTTATTTAGTCCCCTTCTATTAATCAATCTAATCAACTTAAAGAGATATTTCGTAGAAAAGAAAAATGAAATATTCTAAGAACTTATCTAGTTTCAATATGTATAAAAAATAGCAAGTTAATAAATTGTAAGCGCGCATTAAAACAAGTACATTATGTAGTTTATTTCACATTTTATTGAATTGCGTGTATATAATGATTAACTTTGTTAGCCACGTCGATTATTTAAGATGTTCAAGGTACATTCTATTTCAAAATATAATTAATCACAATAAAGATAAATTTATTAATAAATTATTAAATACAACATAAAGGCAGGCATATAAGTTACACACTGATCACATGAATGGACACACAACGTTACAATTTTCTACTCCTAAAAATAAATTTCATCTTCGAAATTAATACTTATAAGATGATTATCAATACTATATCGTGGTCCTAAGTTGCCTCTTCCACTACAAGTTTTTCCAAAATTAATTAATTAGAGTTATCAATCTTAAATTTGAGTCCCTTGTTTCTCTACTTAAGAATTTTGATGCATCGTAAGTGGAGTGATCCCTTGGTTGTTCACGATTCAAGTGTTCCAAGATCTTAACATAAAGTGACATAAATGTTCGAAGTATATTGAACTTGATGAAGTACTATATAAAATACTAACATGGAAAAAGAATTACAAGATAAATTCAAGTTCATCATAGATATAAATATTTAGAACAAGACAATCTTATTATTTATATACTTATTTATAAAACTGTCACAAAACATTTATAGACCACAATAAAATATTTCATAATATTTTCAAAAATAGCATTTTATGAATTTTGTTAGTCAAATGAAAAAAATAAAATAAAACCAATGGTTTTATCAACATTCGCGAGTTTACTATACATAATTCGAATTCAAAATATGCATATTAATGAAGTTAACAAACTAATATGACGTTGAAGGCATACATTTACTATTAAAAAAATGTAGTAAAACAATTAACGAATTTTTACCCCAATATTAATGTCAAATATGAATAACTTTGTATTTCCATGCACCAATAATACTCTTCAAGGTCCTTTTCGGTTTGTTTTTCAAATTGTACTTAGGATAATTGTTTTAGTTGTAGAAAAAATTTCATAAACAATTCAAGAAAAGGGATGTGAATTAAGAATTAAGAATTAAGAAATAGACTTAAGAAACTTTTGACATTGATTTTATGGTCTCTATTTAGGGATAACTAAATCTAATAATATTAATTAAAACTGAACAATTGCCTCCATTTACTTATTTAGCCCCCTGTTGATACACATTTTTTAAAAAATTCATTCTTTTAAAACTTATTTTCAACCGCACATTTTTCAATAAAATAATATAAAACACAAATCCAAAACTTTTCCTAATTTTTTTATTATATATTTTTATCACTTCACTTCATAAAATGCATTTTCTTCTCTATAATGTGCATCAAACACCCCCTTAGTCCCGAAATTGGTTCTATGAATCAATCTAATTAACTTAAATAGTAATTTCATAGAAAAGGAAAAATAAAAAATAAAAATTCTGGACTTTGTTGTACAAATAATTCTGATTCAAAATAAGCAAATTAATTAAATGAACAATTTATTATGACATAAAAGGCACACACATTAGTATTAATTTAGCATACTATATACGTTTTCTTATACAATATAGTTTAATGTTTGTCGTTTCAAATTATTCAATAGGCTTAAATGCATTCATATACAATTGAAAATTATAATTCAATAAAATTATATACTCGTATATAACAAATACTATACAATTTAAATTTATAATTCTATAAAATCATATACTCGTATATAACAAAAATATATAAATACGAATTTTATGTCGAAAATAAACTTATTTTATATATCAAAAATCATAGTAATAATATTTAAATACTAAGAAAACTAAATATTTTGTATTTCCCTGTCAAGGTTCTTTTCGAACTATAGTTGTTTTAGTTGTAGAAAAAGCATCATAAACAATTCAAGAAAAGGGATGAGAATTGACTTTGATATGCAAAGAGGTGTAAAATTAGGAATTTTTTTACCTTTAATTTTATGATCTCTATTTAGGGATAATTAAATTAATTAAAACCCGACAATTGCCTTCATTGACTTATTTAGTCCCAAATTGGTTATATAAACCAATCTAGTTAAATTAAATAAAATTTTTCTTATAAAAGAAAAATAAAATATTCTAAAAAACTTGCCTGGTTTCAATACGTATAAAAATGGTAAGTTAATAAATTATAAGCATTCAGTGAAACAAGTATATCATATAGTTTGTCGATTGTTTAAGACGTCCAAGGAACATCCTACTGTAAAACAAAATGAATCACAATATATAAATTTATTAATAAAATATTAAATATAACATAAGCAAGCATATACGTTATATACAATGATAACGTTAATGGACATGCGATGTTACACGTGTATAACACAAAGGGTGGTTGTAATGCTCTCATTAATTTCTTTCGTTCAACCATTTTATAATGACA
This sequence comes from Fraxinus cuspidata, assembly GCA_903798385.1. Lineage (NCBI taxonomy): Eukaryota > Viridiplantae > Streptophyta > Magnoliopsida > Lamiales > Oleaceae > Fraxinus > Fraxinus cuspidata. Next base: position 3,764 of record CAIGRP010075857.1, on the reverse strand, counting down.
TACTAATTAAAAATTATAATCCCCAATTAGAAAATAGAAAAGAAAAGCAGAATGAGAAAATTAAATACACGGTACACTAAAGCTACATAGCGTGTTTCGAGTACCCCCATTTCACCGTAAAATCCTAAAACCCCACCAAAAAACCAAAAAAGCGGTGTTATATTATTATTATTGTTAGGTTTTCTTCTTATTTAATTGCATAAGACGTGATATGTAATATCGAATCTCACTCAAAGGTTTTGAGAAAGAGAAAACGATGTATCTTACCTTGTTATACACTCGTTTAACTCCAAAAAAAAAATTCCAAATATTTTTATTTAAATTCGAAATGACTACTCATTTAAACCCTTGTTTGGTCTCCATTATTTTCTAAATATATTATTTTCTTCTTATTTTCAACTGTACATTTTTTCAATAAAATAATATTACACGTAAACACAATTTTTTTAAACCACACATTCTACATTAAAATCTTATTTCAAAATGCATTTTGGACCCCTAAAAAAAAAATGGGGCTAAAAAAGTCTCTAAATTAGAAAATATTTTTAGGAATATTTTGGTATTTTTGTTCAATCACTGGCCAAAAGTTGTTCAAACACTACCACTACAGGTTCATTTAGTGGATAGAGTATGAAGACGTGTGGGTCATGGTCTGTCTTGGAATTGATATAATACACCTTTTTGGGGAAGTATTGTCATTAATAATAATCTTCTCTTAAGAATTTTTTAAATTGTCTAATATTCTTAACATGAACCTTTATATGTAGATTAGATTCATTTTTATGAATATTTGACACAAAAATTCTATAAATTGATTTTCTTGTTGTCTAAGCTTGTAGATAATATTGTTCGATAAAATTTTAAAAACCAAAGTTTGTGTTTAAGTTATACTATTTTCCATTTTCCGAACTTGTGTCTCAAAAACTGGTGACGGGATGAGTGTGTGTTGAGTCGAGGTGGGGAGGGAATGAATAGGGCAGGGGTGGAGGTTTAGGAGGGGAAGAAGAACCATTTTCATTTTTTTTTTTAAGTAGATTTCTATTTTTAGTTATTTTCTTACCTTTTGTTTTGTTTTTAGTTTTCATTTTTAGTTATTATAAATCAGTTCAAATAAAAACACTCTTTTGCACTTTTAAAATTGGTCAAATGAAGGTCAACTCTAAAATTTTTGATCAACTAATAAACTTTTGGATGAAAATCGTTCAAGCCCAGAGCAGTTGCATATTTATTTAAATGTTTGGGACTTTGGAAGCAAAAAGTAAAGGTTTGAGACCCATGTCAGTTTCTTGGAAAGTTTTGAGACACCGTCACACCGGTGCTATCCCATTTATTATATACAATTCAAATTTGTTTAGTATTACAATAATGTTAAATGTACGTTCTTTCCTTGACATTCTGTTTGACATTGTCTTTGTTTTTTGAAAATTGTGGGTGGAAAAACTGTTTTTATTTTTAAATTTTTAAATTGTATTTTGCCACGTGACACAATATAAAAGATGATGTATATATGATATGATTGTTAGTATTATATATCAAAATCCACTAGAATCACGCTTGATTGCGAGGATTAGAATGGAGAAAGTGTTGAGAGAAAAAAAAAATCCCCTCTACCGTCAACATCTATCCAATTTGCCGTTAAAAAGGTCAAAAATGCCAAAATTAAAAAAGAAAAATTGCAATTGCAATTTCAATACTCAAACTTTTACTTTTTTTACAAATTAAATCCAAATGTTTTATACGTGCCAACAACAATTCCAAATTTTTAAAACTTTGTTTTTCACCCTACTTCATTCTACCCCCACTTCATTTTCTTCCCCAAAAATAATTTTTTTATTTTTCACATAAAAATCACTTAATTTAAAATAATTAAATCAAAGATAAAAAACAAAGGATAAAAAACAAAAAATAAAATTTCTTCTTCTTCTTCCTCCCACGACCACGACCACCCCCAACCCCACGCACTCCATCACCAACACCCCGAACCAAAACCCAGAAAAACCCAAGTGCAATTGATTCAAAGTTTTTATGAAAAACTCAGAAAATCTTGGTGACAAAAACCCTTAAATCCATGCTCAAAAAACATGCAGAGAAAGTGAGACTTTGAGAGAAAGATTAAGAAAAAGGAAAAGATGGCAGAGGAAGGCCAAACGCATAGTAGCAGTGAAACAGTTACTGGGCCAATTCGTAGAGTATTACTCATATCTGCTGGTGCTAGTCATTCTGTTGCTCTACTCTTTAAGTCTTATAAAACAATCTGTATATATCTCTATCGATCTCTCCTGCAATTGTAAAGCTGTATAAAACATGTATTTATTTTAAATTAATTGCACCCCATCACCAACACACCATTTGAGGTTTTGTCGATTCATAAAAACTTTGAATCAACTGCTCTTGAGGTTTTTCTGGGTTTTGGTTTGGTGTGTTGGTGATGGGGTGCGTGGGGTTGGGGTTGGGAAGAGGAGGAGGAAGAGGAAGAAGAAATTTTATTTTATGTTTTTTGTCCTTTTTTTTTTAGATCCATGATTTAATTATTTTAAATTAATTGATTTTTATGTGATATTTTTGGGGAAGAAGATGAAGTGGGGTAGAGTGGACTAGGGTGAGTAGGGTGAAAAATAAAGTTTTAAAGATTTGGAGTTGTGTGTGGCACGCGTAAAACATTTTGATTTAATTTGTAAAAATGTAAAAGTTTGGATATTGAAATTGCAATTTTTCCCTCTTTAATTTTGGAATTTGTTTACTGTTTTTAACGACAAATTTGATGGATGCTGGCGGTAGGGAGTTTTTTGCACAAAAGGTTTCAAACATGAGATTTTCTGTGATTTTCAATATGTATGGGATATATCGAAAACAAAAACGTTTTTAAAGAGATTTTTTACTATTAATCCCAAAAAAATCATTACAAAATCCACTATTTTCAGTATTCTGCCCGAACTTTACTCTTCGGATAAAATATTTATTCTATAAATTAATAGTTCTCCATGCCATATTCCAAGTTAAGTAAATTTATTTTTTGAGATAAATGTGTAGGCCATGCAAAACTTGATATTTCTAGGTTTTGGAAATGCAAGAGTAATTCCTTGACCAAGACTTCTAGTGACTGGAAGGTTTCACTAATAAATTATTCAATGTTTAAAAACTTTTCGAAGTAATTTTATATAATCGAGCCAAAGTTAGGATCGGATTTTCGCTTTTACTTCTTGTAGAAAAATTTCACGAAGTAGCTGACTTTTAAAAGTAAAAGCAACATCTTAATTTCACATGCAGCTTTAAAAAAATTTTAAAAATTCTGTCTTGATATGTTTTGGAAAAGTAATATAGATTTGTTGACCAAGACTCCTGCCAATTTTGAATGGTTCAAACACAATCATTAATTATTGTCATGGGACTAATTTCAAACAAATTTATCATTTTTTTTCTACAAGCCAACCCAACCAGTCCGTCTCTGTACCCCTAAATATGGGCTCCTTCAAATCAATCTCCATTTCCATTTTTTGTCTTGCTTCCCTTTTCTTTCGCTATACTAGTGCAGCTACATTTGAAATCATTAACAATTGTAATTTCACAGTCTGGGCCGCCGCTATACCCGGTGGCGGCATGCGGCTTGACAACGACCAAGCTTGGGCCATCTTCCCTAGTGCAGGCACTAAACCGGGCAGAATTTGGGCTCGAACAGGTTGCATGTTCGACAGCTCCGGTGGCGGTGCATGTCAAACAGGAGACTGCAATGGGCTACTCCAGTGTCAAGCCTATGGTGCACCACC